>JAQGBT010007173.1:0-11353 GCA_034698585.1 Disparrhopalites patrizii | reverse complement strand
GTCTCTCTCTCTCTCTCTCTCTCTCTCTCAGTCTCTCTCCTCCTTCGTCTTCATAAATGTATTTTCATAATACACACACAAGGGCCAACACCCCGACAGCAATTGCCTCTTCTCCGTCGAGACACGATTCAAATCTCTCTCTCATGCTCTTTTTTCAGACTTATATTGAGCCATTTTCCTCCACTCTGGTATATCTGTAGAATACATATTCAGAGGGAAGGAGAAACATCACTTTTAGTGTAGGTATAAATCCCGTTTTTTCTTGCGGGTGATGAGGACAGGGAGAAACTCTGAAGGGAAGATTGGAAGAGGAGGGAGAGATGGATATATAGAAGTTGACGTTTTAGGTTGGGTGGATGGTGTAAGATGATGATGATAATTACCGTCATCCCCGACAATTGCCATCAAGGAGCCAATAATGTGGTTGAGATTAATGCATTTTATTCTCCGTTTTAGTAGAAATCATCCTGACGTCTCATCGATAATGTAGTAAATGCGCCCTTCAATTGCCTTCAATGGCAACTGCCACGAGCTGTACTACACACTTTCCCTCTCATTTTTTGACGTGATTTTCTTTTACCGTCTCCGGATATTTCCCCTCTCAATGTCTTTCTCGATTATTTTGGCCTGTTTTTTTTTTTTTAACTGCAGCTTCCTCCTCCTGTTTAAGGGCCATGACATAATCGTCTTTCTACAAGGTTTGTTTTATTGAATGATTCCTTTTTGATGGCTTTTTGCATGGTTTATTTTCATTTCCTTATTAGAACACGCTTTTGGACGGGGGAAGATGAAATGGCGCCAATATTGGAAAGCGGAATTGGGGATTATTATTCACATTGTTATCGCTCTGGGAGATGTTCACTTGGATTGGTGGGGACATTTCTGGATGCAGAATATTGCTACAGAATTTGTCGATTGATTTACGTTTTTGAAATACGTATATCACTATGATTATAATTTATAATAGTAAAAAACTTAGTTTAAGCACAAATTCCGGACATGTCTTAGATTAAACTGTCCTAATTTATCTTACATAATTCATCTTTGATCGTTCGTATATGTAAAACTTTGCAGTTTTTTCATGGCTGAATTTGCAATGGAACTGTAATTATCTAGTATTTACATAAATTTGTCTGTCTGACATTGTCGTCATTACGAATTTGTCATATGTCGAAATTCCTTTTATGTCTGACATTCCGCGTGTCGAAATTTTTGTCATGTCTGAACTGCCTTGTCTTTGTTTGTTTATTCTAAAATTATCTTCTAAATAAATTTGCAATTTGTCTGCATTTGTATTCTCTCTGAGTTTGCCTTTTGCCCTAATTTTTCTTGTCTGAGTTTGTCTTTTGCCTGAATTTTGTCTTCTGTCCTAGTTTGTCTTTTGTCTGAATTTGTCTTCTGTCCTAGTTTGTCTTTTGTCTGAATTTGTCTTCTGTCCTAGTTTGTCTTTTGTCTGAATTTGTCTTCTGTCTAAACTTGTCTTTTGCCCGAATTTGTCTTCTATATCTGAGCTTGTCTTTTGCTGGAATTTGTCTTCTGCCTGAGTGCATCCTTTTCCTGAATTTTTACTCTGTCTGAGTTTGTCGTTTGTCCGAATTTGTCTTCTGTCCTAGTTTGGCTTTTGCCTGAATTTACCCTTTTGTCTGTTTTTAAATTTGCCTGTATTTATCTCCTGTCTGATTTTGTCATTTGCCTGTATTTATCTTTTCTCTGATTTTGTCTTGAGCTGATTTTATCAGAATTGGTCTTCCATTTAAACTGGCTTTATCCTCAATCGTTTCACAATGCGTCTGAATTTGTCTTATGCCGAAACTTATCTTATGTATAGAGCTTATATCTGCTGCATTAACGTTCATGTCCGAATTTGTCTATCAGCCCATATTTTTTCGTCTGCATAAGACTGCAGTCTAAACTGATCTTACTATAACTCAAGTACGATTTAATGGTCATTCATACTTCTCCCATGTCCGATTCTGCGTTGATATCCTTTGTCCGATGATGGCAAAAACTCACAGGAGAAGATTTGGAACTTTTATCCTAAAACATTAGTTTCCTTAATTCCCAATGAAATGAGCTCCAAATCTACATCTGCACGCTTCATTTGCCCTAGACGGCAGACAGCATGGAGTTCCTGGGAAGATGCTATATTTACATAAAACATTACGGACTTCCCCCCAGCGGACAATGTCGATGCTCTTGGAACGTCCGCTTTACATATCATTTGTTATTACAAAAACATTATATTCCCGCTTGCCATCATCCTTTTCCAATACACTGCCCCTAATGCCACTCTGGACGATTCGCCTTGTGAAGTTATTGGCGTCATTACCGGCTCCATTCGCGTATTTATCAAATGAAAACTCCCCCATGTCTTTCCCTATCATCGTCATCCTCGTCCTCATCATCATCATCGTGCCATAACCACTTTTTTTTTCTCGCACTTGGACTCATGCAGAAAATCAAGAGTTCCTCTCCTTCTCTCTCTCTCTCTCTCTGCCACTCGTCTCCATTTCCTCTGCATTTTTTATGGTATTAAAGTGTGTAAAAGTGTACCATTTGAAAAAGAATCTCTGGTTGGAGTTGGAGCCGTGCTGGTATAATTTCCTCCCCCTTCCCTCCCTTTTGGGAGCCATGCGGAGGAATGTGAGAGGAGCTTGTAACCTTTAAGTGTCTCTTTGAATCTATGTGATGCCATAAAATGCGACCTGCTCTCCTTTGTAGAAATGCATGCATATCAGAGAGTGTGAGAGTGGGAGAGAGAGAGAGAGATAAAAAAGGAAAGAAGGTGGACTTGAGTTGATTCTAACGAGAAGTTTAGAGGAACGGAGAACGATTAAGAGGGAGGATGAGTGGTTATGGGGAAATACGTCCAGAAAAATCGAAATAGAATTTAAAGCAGAAAGAAAACAGAATATATAGAGAGAAATCGAGTTCACGAGACAAAAAACAGGGGAGAGAACGAGAAAGAAACAATAAAAACAGAGAGAGAGGGAGAAATAAAGAAACATTAAAAAGAAAGAGAGAGAGAGAACGAAACAATACAAAGAAAAAGTGAGAAGGAAACAATAAACAGAGCGAGAGAAAAAGAAAAAAAGGGAAAGAAAGACAGAAAGAAATATTAAAAAGAAAGGGGAAAAACGAAAGACAGAAAAAATAGTAGAGAGAAAGTGGGAGAAAGAAACAACCAAGAGGATGATTAGGGAAACAGAAAAAGAGAAACAATAGGAAAAAGAAAGAGAAACAATAGAAAGTGAGTAAACCAATAGAAACAAGAGATAAAAACAATAGCAACAAGAGAGAAAAACATTAGAAACAAGATAAAAAGAAAGTTAAACAACATAAAAAAAAAGTGAAACAAAAGAAAAAAGAAAGAGAAACAATCTATAAGTACAAAAAACAATAGAAAGACAGAGAAATAATAGAAGAGAGCGAAAAACAATGAAACAAAAGCGAAATACAATCTTGAAAAGAGAGAGAAACAACAGGAAAAAGACTCAACAATAAAAAAAATGCAACAAACAATACAAAAACGAGAGCGAAGCAATAAAAACAGCGAAAAACAATGAAACAAAAGAGAGAAGAAACAGGAAGACTCAACAATAAAAAATGCGACAAAAAATAGAAAAGAGAGAGAGAAGCAGTAAAAAAACAGTGTAACAAAAGTGAAAAACAATAGAAAAAAGAGAGAGAAGCAACAAAAAGAGCGAAAAACAATGTAACAAAAGAGAAAAACAATAGAAAAAAGTGAAAGTAACAATAAATGGAAAGAGAAAGAGAGAGAGAGAGAGCAAGTGCGAGAAGAAGAAGGAAAGAGAGAGGGAGAAAGAAACAAAGAAGATTGAAGAACAAAGAGACAAATAGAAAAGGACAGACATGCAGGGAGAATTAGAGAGCGTTATAAACACAGAACCAAGGGGTACTAAAGAAATACATACTTATGTAGGTATATATGTATAGAGAATACATTTAAACAATAATGACAGAGAGGAGAGAGTAGTAGAGAGAAATAGTGGACAACCAAAAGAAGACGAAGTAAAAGACAAAAAATAGGAAAATCAGAGAAATACACAGAAAAGGGAAGATTAACATAGAACTCAATAAATGTAGGAATAGAAGCCAGGGAAACATTCTCTTAAAAAGAGAGGGGAAAAATGAAAGGGCGAAAGGGAGAAAGTGCAAAAAGGACGGAGACGGAGAGAGAAGGAAAGAGGAAGGGAGCAGGAGAAACAGATGGATATGAGAGGAGATGAGAGCTTGTGTGTGGCTCGGAAATGATAACACATGAAATAAATGGTCTCATTACCCTCCAAAAGTTAACGTCTCGTCATTTATGCCACCATTTTCTCCCTCTCAGCCTCCTCCACAAACATTCCCCATCAGCCCAAATATAACTTCCCCTCCCTCACACATTTGTATATAACCCCCTAAAAATATTTCAAGACCCATTTCCCCCCTTTTAATTTGTTTACCACCACTGGAAGTAAAAAAAAAAAAGGCCCAGAAGGGATGATTTTCCAAATGATCATTTTTATGCGCGGATCTCCGGCTCTTCACGGTTAGGTTCTTCGTGTGTGTGTGAAGAGGAAAAATGCATCTACATGCTCGGGAATTCCCAGTCCATCAAAACAATTCTCCCAGGGCTCCATTCCCTCTCATGTCCCTTTTTTTCCTCCTCTCTGACCACAATCAAATTTCCTCTTTTCATTAAGCCCATCAAATTGATGGGCAAGACCAATGATACAGTAGATAAAAATATCATTTCACGCTATTATATGGGAACTCTCTATATATGGGTCTTTACGGGCTGGGACGACCCCACGTCGGTAGATGGCGGTGAGGGTATTAAAATGAAACGATCCCATTTTTTTTGGAGGTCCCTTCGGAATGGGGAAAAAGTGCATGTGTCTTCCTATAGGATACGTATACGTGTGTGTGTGTGTGGAGCATACCAAGAAAAATTTAAACGCTTCTCAGGGAGATGATCCCCTCGGTTGTATTTTTTCCCAAACACTTCCATCATTTGACTGGGAGCTGGGGTAAAATAGAGGGGCAGAGCAGAAAAAAGTGAGAGAGGGAAAGAGAGGGATAGAGAGTAAAAAAAAAAAAGCGTTACACGCTTCTTATGAGGCTCACATCTCCCCCGCGGGGCAAGAGGTAAAAGATGTGATGGAGGGAATGGGAATGGAGGAGAAAAAATTGGGGATTTTTATGAGACCAGGAAAAGGAGGGAGGCTGGAATGGGGGAAAGTTGGGAGGGACAGAATGAAGTGATAGACGAGAGACGTAGAGAGACAAAGAAATAGAGGAAAAGAGCGAGAATGAGAAAACAAGAGAGAGAATTAGAGAGAATTAGAGAGATACAAAAGAAAAAGAAAGGAGAACAAGAATTTGAGAGACACGGACAGAATTAGAGACAGAAAAAGAGAGAAGCAGAAACAGAAGCAGAGAGAGAGAAAATCAAGAGAAAGTGGTAAAATCGAGAGAAAGAGAGAAATAGAGAGAGATATCCGAGAGAGAGAGAGAATTAGACAGAGAAACATTCGAGAGAAAGAGAGAATTTGAGAGAGAGAAACATTCGAGAGAAAGAGAGAATTTGAGAGAGAGAAGCATTCGAGAGAAAGAGAGAATTTGAGAGAGAGAAAGAAGGAGAAAGAGAAAAAAATAGAGAAAGAAAGAGCGAAGGAGAGCGAAAGAGGGAGATAAGGAGAGAAAATATTACATGGTGTTGAGGCGATAAACAAAGTCGAGTTGTCGTCAATGACCTTCCGTTATTCTCATCATTTCCATCCATTCCCATCACATTTCTCTCTCCTATGCAAATCAACGAGGACGGAGAAAAAAATCCGACGATGTTCAAAGAATTCCAGACGATAAGGAAAGGAATATCCTGGAGAAAATGAAGGAAGAGCTTTTTTGCGGAAGTTTTCCATAAGAATACATGGAAGAAGGGGAACTCCCCTCATATACATCTCGAAAACCAGTGGGGAAGACCATTTTTTCCCTGTGTTTTCCTCTAAGCGATTATTTTTTTGGGGGGAAAGAAAAAAAATGAAATATTTGGAAAGGGAGGAAGGCCAGCAAAGAGGTAAATGTGACAATGCAACGGAAGAGGAACAAGAGAGAGAGAGAGTTTGAGACGTAACAAAGTAAAAAGAAAAAAAAACATTCACACAGTGATTTTCCTCGTGGAAATGATTATGGGTCACAGCAAGGGCCAAGGGAAAGCGGTGGAAGACTTTATTAAAAATATAACGGGCATAGTTGTACGGGGAAAAGGGAAATACCGTAAGAATTTATTCCCTGAAGGTTGTCGGCCTGTTGTAGTCATCAAAATAATACTTTCTTTTTCGTCCAGACTTCCCACTCCAAAAATATCTACGTTATTCCTTCTCAACTTTCTCATTGTTTACTCTGAATGTTTTCTTCTCTTTGGTCTATTATTATTATTGTGTTTCGTTTCCTTTTTCATGCTCCATTTGAATACTACTTTGCGGAGAGGAAGATGGCATTTTATTCAGAAAAATTTCCCTCATACAGTTTCGTCTTTGCCTGAATAAAAACCGTCGTCATTGCTCGCAGATAATTATCTATATAAAGCAATGAATTCAGCCTATTTGGAATAAATTAAATAATTTAAATGGCGTGAAAATATTACAATATACTAATACATTTTAGAGATAACTGTGACAAAATCATAACTTATTATTGTATTTGGAAAAATATAATAATAAGCGTGAAAAGTCTTACCCTAAACATTTCCTTATTTAGCTGTAGCTGACCGTATAAAGGACAGGAAATTTGTGATTTAGAGTTGTTTAAAAATAATTACCGATGAGTATAAAATGGAAGAATTAACCAAGGAGCATATGAAATTATATAAAGGGCTCAGAGATCGCCAAAATATTTTTGTTCCAAATGCTAATCACAAAATACAAATGCACTCGGAGAATTTAATTACAAATTATCAATTAAATTCCGCCGCTCCCCAAGTATTTAATTATAAATTACAAAATACAAAAATGTATTTTTAGTCGAACACACAATACAAAATATATTTAAATACGTATTTTAATTACAAAATACATCAGTAGTTAGTAATGCATTTAAATACATATTTTAATTACAAAAAAATCAGTAGTTAGTAATGTATTTAAATACATATTTTACGAACTAATAATTTTAAGGGTAATTTTCAATATTTATGTAAAGGGTTATTTATTTACATCGCTTTCCATTATTATTCGTTTGCAACGTTATTTATTTGTATTGCTGTAATTTAAATACCTATTTTAATTACAACATACTTGAGTAGTTAATTGTGTATTTAAATGCATATTTTAATTACAAAATACAAATAGTTGTATTTAAAATCCGTATTTTTTACGTATTTTAAATATAAAATACAAATAAATGTATTTTAAAACACGATATATGTATTTTGGCCATCTCTGAAAGGGATACATGCTCACGTGCTTCCGCCATAGAAATGGTGATAATCCTGTAACAAGGACAGACCTTAATGATGTTCTTCCATTACGGTTACGACCGAAGAGAAAGGCCTAATAAGTGCAAAAAAAATATTCAGGAGGCACAAAAAGGAAATTTTCTCCGAGTGTTTGTCTCATTTTAAGAAGGATGGAGAAAGCGGCTGGATATAATTTTCCTGGAAGTTGAGTGAGTAATATCCTTTCTCCTTCTATCTCTCTGGATTTCCATGGGATCTCCTCTTTCCTCCAAGTCCCATGCTCCAATGCTTTCACTTCACCCTCTCTTTATCTATTTTCTCTCTCCTTCTCTCTGTCTCTCTCTCTTTCTCTCTCTCTATCTCTCTCTCTCTCTCTTTCTATCTCTTCCTTTCTCTCCCTCCCAGTGAATCCCCTTGGAAGCTCTCAAATTTGACTGAGAGCCACTTCGATAACAACCAATTTGAGACATTGGTTTGTGTGGCGCCCAACCCCAATAAATAATTGTAAATGTCCCCCCGTTTTGCTAAAGTCTCCCCACAAGCAGTCTAAACTCTCCTCCGGCCATGATATGTACTATATTAGCTCCAAAAAAAAATACAGAGAGACCCTTATATTACACCATGTAGATTCATCTTTCCCCTTTCTCTCAGGCATTATTGTCCCCGCAACTACCCGCTTGCCCACCCCCCGACGTCTATTATTTACCTATGTACACATTCGCATATAAACACGTTGTAAGTACGGATATATACACACATATATGTACATATACATACACATTGGTAAGATAATACGTTTACCCCAGAGCACCCCGACCTGCACAAATGTCCCTGGTGGCTTTCAACACACAAATCAAATGAAACCTGAGACGCAAATGGAGGTGGGAGGGAGCGAATCTTTGGGTAATGACAGGGAAATTTTCGGGGAAATGATATAACAAAAAATGGAGGAAGAGACCGAAATTCGGGGACAGAGGCAGATAAGGGTCTGAAACAAGGAACAGGAAAAGGTTTACTAATGGATGGAGGGAAGGGCGATTTGGTTACTTTTCCTCCGGAATGATTAGATATCCAACTTCTTTCCCCACTTTTCTATACCTTTCCTTTTACTCTTTCCCTTTTCTATTGTCAGCTTTCTTCACAAGAAGCGGATAGTTGCGGGAAATATGAGCTGGAGGAAAGTCCATTGTATTTCTGGTTTTTCCATTACTGTTGCTCGTGGCAACCATTTGTCCTCATCCAATCTCCTTATTTTGCTCCTGGCCTGTCTGATGCACTCCAGGAAGGTCATGGGGAAGGTAAGAGGACCACGTGTCACCTTTAGGTTCTTATGGACGGTCACCATTAGGTACAAACGACAACTTGAACCTTCTTGACATCTTCGTGTCGGATTACATGGCATTTGCCCCTGATTTGCCCTGTTTTTTGTAAGATTATAGGAATAAATGTATTGACTATGTGTATAATTACATAATAATAGTAACAATTAATCAATAGCAATTAAATAATAACAATAAAATGCATCACTGTGTGAACGATCTGTGGAATAGACACTTGCTCTGTGAACGGCGTATTGATCACGTGTAATAAATTCTCTGCTGTCTATATTGAATGTAATGTCGTCCTTTACTATTTACGTACATATCGCAAGGGCAAACCAGATTTAACTTAACAATGGTCCTTCGAGCCGGATTTGTTCGCATAGACTCTGAATTGCCCTGTTTTTAATGGAAAAGTGGACTTTATTTTAGCCTCGCTCGAACTGAGTACAAAGATCATATTCCGCCTAATCGCCTAATCGATGTTAATGCTCTTAATTTTAGCTTGAAGATGTTCCAGCACTTAATTGCTTCCAACTAATTTGTCGTTAAATATGTTTCAATATCTGTTTGGTATGTTCTGAATGTATTTAGACGGATAAAATTACTGCTATTTATGCTCTGGCTTACCGCCGTTTTAGTTTTGAATTATTAGGGTTAATTCCAACATGATTCTGTATGGTACTTAACAAATTTTGTACTTTGCTGCTTTATTTCCCTTCCCAAACCGCTTCAAGTTTGCAAAGAGAAGAAAAGATTCTACAAGGAATTTATTAGTTAATTATTAAATTAGTCTACTGATAGCTAATGGCTAAAATTGAGTCTATTGATGGTGGTAAAATGGAAGCTATTTATGTTTCACGGGATTTATTCCCAAACTTCAACTACTAAAATGTTTCCAATTTGTGCCGTACGTTAGCGCCATTTTCATTATTTAAATTACATCTACAAAACCTAGCATTATACCCAGATTCAATAAGTTCGCTAATTCTGTTATGCTTTCCCCGACAATAATTCACAATAAAAACTTGCTGTCAAACTAAACATTTATTCATATAAAAGAACGTATTGCAGATCGTAAAAATAATATTCAGGGCTGCCCGAACGACATATAAATTTGGGGTGGGTAGAATTAAATTTTTGCCTGTTCAGGTCTTTTGGATGTACATCAACTTAATGTGGGACGTCAGGCGGGTCATTGACCTTTTGAAAAATAAACCTTGCGCCTCCAAAGACGCTAATAGTGGTTAAAAAAAAGTTACATGCCACGAAATTTCACATGCTTTAAAATTGAAAAAGGCAAAAAAGAGGTAAAAAAAACGGATTTTTTTGTAATCAAGAATAGACGAATGTAGCACTTTCCGAAGACTTCCCCCACACCTTGGCCATGTCGGAGATACAAGATGTGCGGAAAAAGGAAGGCTCCAAAAAATCATGGACGAGATTGAGGTAAACCAGATGAGAGTGTCATGGAGTGCGGGGAAAAATGAGCTACAAGCTCCCTAATGAGCGAGGATTCCCACTCCGTGCCTGGTGTTTGTTTATCTTGAAGGGGAAAACATGATTATTTGCCATGATCTAAAAATTTTTATTTATATACTTGTACAAGAAAAGTACAATTTTTTGGGGACCTTTGTAAATTGAATATTTCGTAAAAAAAAAGCTTGTTTTTCGGTTCTTTTTCGGTTTTTTGAAAGGTTGTAATAATGCGGGTCTGGATTTCATCCAAAGGATAAGATGCGGGGAGGATTTTTTGTTAATATTTTGTATTGGGAACATATAAGATGCAGATGAGAGAGAAGGAACGAATTGAGAGATGAGAGAGGAGAGAGGAAAGGAAGAAAGTGGATCATTGATTGGTCTGATTATTCCACTCCATCTAACTCGACTTTACTTTGGGTGAAACACTTGCAAGGCAAAAATGTTGTTCTTCTTCGGTTTACTTCAATACTTTTTCTCTGTATTACTACCCAACTCTATTGTTTTTCTTCCTATTTTTTTCGTTTTACTATTTTTTAAACTTCTTTCTATTTTCTTCTTTTTACTTTTTTTTTTACTTCTTTCTCTTTTTTTCTTTTTACTATTTTTTTTACTTCTTTCTCTTTTTTTCTGTTTTTTTACTTCCTTCTCTTTTTTTCTTTTTACTATTTTTTTATTTCTTCCTATTTTTTTCTTTTTACTATTTTTTTTATTTCTTACTATTTTTTTTACTTTTTCCTATTTTTCTCTTCACTTTCTTTCCTGTTTTTCCTCTTCGCACTTTCCTAACGTTTTTCACTTCTATTATTCCAATTTTTTGCCTTTTTCCAGTTTTTTTGCTTTCCTATTTTGTTCTTTTCCTATTTTTCCGATGTTTTATTTTTCCTATTTTGTTCTTTTCCTATTTTTTCGATGTTTTATTTTTCCTATTTTGTTCTTTTCCTATTTTTCCGATGTTTTATTTTTCCCATTTTGTTCTTTTCCTATTTTTCCGATGTTTTATTTTTCCTATTTTGTTCTTTTCCTATTTTTCCGATGTTTTATTTTTCCTATTTTGTTCTTTTCCTATTTTTCCGATGTTTTATTTTTC
>JAQGBT010007172.1:0-11353 GCA_034698585.1 Disparrhopalites patrizii | reverse complement strand
ACAAATTACAAAATACAAATGTATTTTATGTCGAACACAAAATGCAAATTACAAAATACAAATTACAAAATACAAATTACAAAATACAAATGTATTTTATGTCGAACACAAAATGCAAATTACAAAATACAAATTACAAAATACAAATTACAAAATACAAATGTATTTTATGTCGAACACAAAATTCAAATTACAAAATACAAATGTATTTTACGTCAAACACAAAATGCAAATTACGAAATACATTCATTTGTATTTTAGAGCACAACCAACAAATTACAAATTCTATTTTGCCTTGGTGCACTATTAAATTACAAAATACAGCAAAATACTTCCAAAAAATCTCGTGTATTTAAATACTTACGAAATACGTGTAGAAAACATCAGTAGTTAAAAATACAATTACAAAATACAAAAATGTACATGTACTTTAAATACGATGTATTTTGGCCATCTCTGCCGTTGAGTGCCTCAGGGTCAAAGTTCTACAGTGTGTCCGGCGCTATACTTGTACAGTAACAGCGTCAGAAAAACTACAGAATTCCGTGAGTTTATTTTTCAAAATGCGTAGGAACTACGTAAATCTCGCGCCCTTTTAGTTTCCTATTGCTTACCATTGTTAGACTGTATTGACTTTCTAATTTTCTCTTTCTTTCTCTCCTTTCAACGTTCGTTTAATCTCTTTCTCTCTCTCTCTTGCACTCCATTTTCTTTCTCGTTATGTAAGTCTCGCATTTTCCACTTCTCCTCTTATGTGTTCATCCCATGATTTCATCATCTTCTCCATTTTCTCTTTCTTCCCATAATGCTATTGTCTATCTCTCCGTCCGTCTCAAATACAATCTCTCGCTCCGTCTAACTGACACGGTACCCTTCTTAATCTTCCCTGTTTCCCGGTAACCCTTTTGCGTACCTTTGGTTACTAAAACACTCTCTCAACTGCTTCAATTACCACAGGTTGGTCCAAACCTTTGGAAACCATTCCCAATGATGCTTAGTTTGATGTCTTGAAGGCCGGTACACAGCCGCCGCCACTTTCTTGTCATCGTTTCCTTCTTCCCCTTGTTAGCACAGTTAATAGAAAACATCTCATCCTTCCCTTTCAGCCGCCCCTCAATGTGGTGACCCACGTTTTTGTGAGGAAACTTTCTCAGACGCCAATATCTGTACATGTATACATAAATAACCTGGGATTCACACTGAAAGTTCTGGCCGTTGTGTATATACAAATGGGTGGTGCGTCGAAAAAAATGATTTTTTTAGAAGGCAAGGAGGCGCATTTGTATTCTTTGGATTGTACATTATCTTGCAGGTATTTCTAAGTCGCAGGCCGCCTTGTGGAGTTGGAAAGCACAGAAGCACATGCATGTACTTATGGATGCGTATACGTATAAGTTCTTCATTGGAGGAAAAAAAACCGATTAGTATTCAAGTCCAAAATGAAAAATTTCGTGTGAAAACCGCTGGTAAATTGGAATAAATAGTGGCTAATAATCATAAAAAAATACCCCTTTTTTTTGCTCAATTTTGAAAGGCTCCTCGCCAGCGGTTTTTTGGCAAAATACACATAAACGTAAGTATGAATAGGATTTTCCCTTTTCTCTCTTGTCCATAACGAGATTCAATGTGTGGGAACCGGAGAAGAGAGAGAGAGAGAGAGAGAGAGGAGGAGAAGAATACTAGAAGAGTTTAAAGGAAAGATATGAACGTCAAAGGACTGAATCGTCGGTCACTAAAACAGGGCTTATTTGTTAAAGAGAGAGAAAAAATTATAGGTGTGGAGGAAGAATCGGGAGAAAAATGGAGAGAAAACGAATGAAAGCGAAAGAGAGAAAAAGAAAAAGAAATAGAGAATTGGATAAAGAGGAGACCTAGTAAAATAATGAGAGGGAGACAACCGGGAGCGTAAGAGTAAGACAGAAAGAAAGGGAGAGAGAGTTAGGGTAGAGGGAGCTTAACAAAAAGAGGGAGGAATGGGGGGAAAAGCGAGAAATAGAGGGAAAGACAAAGAGAAGTAGAACTGAAAGAAGTTAAAAGGAGAGACCGAAACAAGAGCAAAGCGAGAGCCAGACAAATAACAACAGGGAGACGAGAGAGAGAAACAAGAAAGAGAAGAGAGAAAAATAGTAACAAGATAGAGACGAGACAGAAATAAGACAGAGAAAAACAAGAAAGAGAAGAGAGAGAAAAATAGAAACAAGATAGAGAGAGATAGAAAAATAGAAACAAGATAGAGAGAGTGATATAAACGAGATATAAAAGAGATAAATGAATAGAAACGAGAGATAAAAGAGATAAATGGATAGAAACGAGAGATAAATGAATAGAAACGAGAGATAAAAGAGATAAATGATTAGAAACGAGAGATAAAAGAGTTAAATAGATAGATACGAAGTATAAAAGCGATAAATAGAAACGAGAGATAAAAGAGATGAATAGATAGAAACGAGAGGGAAAAGAGATAAATAGATAGAAACGGGAGAAAAAAGAGAGATAAATAGATAGAAACGAGAGATAAAAGAGATAGAAATAGAAACAGGAGCGAGAAGAGAGAGAGAAATAGAAACAAGAAAGAGGAACGAGAGATAAATAAAAATAGGAGAAACAGAAATATAGAAACAAGAGAGAGAAACGAGAGAGGGAGAAAAATATAAACAAGGAAGAGAAACGAGAGAGGGAGAAAAATATAAACAAGGAAGAGAAACGAGAGAGGGAGAAAAATAGAAACAAGAGAGAGAAAAGAGAGATAGAAATAAAAACAAGAGAGAGAGGAATAGAAAAAAGAGGGAAAACGAGAGAGCAATAGAAGCAAGAGAGCGAAAATGAGACATAATTAAGACAATAAAAATAGAGAGAGACGCAAAGAGCAAGCGAGAGAGAAAGAAGAAAATGTTGACCAGGAGGTAAAAAAGCTAGAAAAAGAAAGCCAGGGGACATGGGAGAAATAGAGAGGAAAAGGAAGACATGGGGAGATAAAGAGAAAGAGAAGGCGAGACTCTATTTACAGAAGGTAATATTTACAGTGACCAAGACCATGTAATACCAGTGAATGGTGGTGGTGATTGCATAACAGGTGTTTTCCAACATGTATTTATTTACATAAAGTTGTGGTGAAATTAGGATACGCTGCCTGAACAGAAGCATCATCTACATGGTAGCACAGATCTATAGGTAATATAAAAGTACATATCGGGTCTCATACACCTTTACAAAATAGGAGTACTAATAGATTGTCAGAAAATCTGTGCGTATTACAGCGCAATAGAAGTACAGGCCGTTGTAGAAGGTAGAAGACATTTTTTTTGGACATTCTCATGAGCGATAAAGGATGGAGGGAGAAGTGAGAGAGAGACTTAGCGTTTGACCGTGACCATCATTTATTATTCTAATCATTTGAGAATGTGTCGTGAGCACGAGAAAAGATTTTACCGTATTTTTGGACGAAAGAATAAGAAAGATCTTTTTTTTTGTCCCTGGACGACCCTCTTTTTTGTTCCCTCGTCACTTTTTCTGGTGGTTTTATATCATTAAACCATTCTTCTTTTTTCTACGGAGGCTCTTTTAAATGGAGTCACTACCCACTACTTTATCAAAATTACCGCCTTTTCCTTTTTATTTCTTTTTTTCCTTAATGCTATAGTACCTACTCTGATACTATGTTTGCATAATTTCCCCCACCGCTTTGTATCCTCCTTCTAGCTGGGAAGGACTGGAGGTGAAAGAGACGTTTACGAGGAGACGATTGACATAATGGGGAGAGACACAATGGATGGATTTGAGCGGGTACAGGACTCCGTACAGGAAGGGGAAGAGACGGGCGGAGAGGGACAATAATGGTACTTTTAAGGGAAGAGGAAGAAATGGGAATAAATAAATAGAGAAGGTGAGATGTAGAGAAATAAAAGGGTTGTCATAACAGAGCGAGAAGGAAATAAGGTGAGATTAGAAGAGAAAAACAGAAAAACACAGAGGATCAATCCTACAACGGGATTCAAAGCGGAAGACAAAAATAGGCAAAATAATCAGGATAAGGACAGAGAGAGAACATTAGAAATGGCAACAGAGAGATACAGAGAGACAGAAAGCAGTATCTGCATAAAGAGGCAGAGAGAGGCAAGCAGTAGCAATTGCGGCAAAGAGAGGCAGAAAGAGAGAGAGAGAGAGAGAGAGAGAAATAGCGACAGTGAGAGAGAGCGAAACGAGTGAGAAAAGAGAGAGATAAATAGAAACAAGAGACAAAAGAGAGATAAATAGTAACGAGAGACAAAAGAGAGATAAATAGAAACGAGAGAGAAATAGAAACGACAGACAAACGAGAGATAAATAGAAATGTGAGAGAAAAAAGAGAGAGAAAGAGAAACAAGAGACAAAAGAGAGATAAATAGGAACGCGAGAGAAAGGAGAGAGAGAGAAATACAAACGAGAGACAAAAGAGAGAGAAATACAAACGAGAGACAAAAGAGAGATAAATACAAACGAGAGACAAAAGAGAGATAAATAGAAACGAGAGACCAAAGAGAGATGGAGAGAAAATAGAAGCAAGAGAGAAGAGAGAGAAAAAATAGAAACAAGAGAGAGAGAGAGAGAGAAAATAGAAACAAGAGAGAGAGAGAGAGAAGGACAGAGAGGAAAATAGGTGAGAAGGGAAATAGAGAGGAAAAGGGTGAGAGAAAGGTAGAAATGTTGAGAGAGAGAGGAAAAAAGGAGACAGCAGACAAAATGTCCAGAAACAGAGAGAAAGCAAATTTGTAAAAGAGCGATATGTCCATGTTCTGAACATAAGAAGAAAGCTCAAAAACCCGTCAGAATTATTTTCCTGATTCAAGTATAAAATGCGAATAAAAGTATGTGTGATTAAAGAGACAAATTAATTCTTCAGGAACAACAGAAACGGCTACATGGTTTGATCAACTCATCATGAAGTAAAGATCATGTTCCACCAGCTAATCACTTAAATCTTGACAATTGTAATACATTGCATACACAGAAAGAAAGGTATCAAAAGAGGGAATGAGAACAGGAGATGTGGAATACCTTGAAGCACTACATTCGCTTGGTACCAGACTCCACCTCTCCTCTCCTGCTGTTATAACAATTACTAATATTACTATTATGAGCAGTTGTAATTAATTAAGGAATTTTATACGGCAACCATCATAAATCTAATTCCTTAAACAACAACAAAAAAAAAGTATTCAAGCCAAAACCAATGATTGACAACCAATTATGGTTGTTAGAAAAAAATTCTCCCAGCAATCCTGTCATATGGTAAATAAGAGACAGTGTATAGTATACACTTCAAGTTGGATTTGGAACACATCAAAATCCATTCGTTTACCTTTTCCATCCCAAATTAGCATGGGATAATCAAAAGAAGTGTATGTATAAAAAATATATATATTTCCCCCCTAAAATAATTGTTGCAAGGTGAGTAATTAGTACCAAAGAGGTCTTTTCCTCTTTGGAACCTTTTTTGTTAGGAAGGGGAAATTATTGTGTGGGAAGTAATAATTATAGTAGGGAAATTAAAGGTAGTTAATCGGCTAAAATTGCTAATACCAAGGTGCTGAAGCTCGTGTAGACATGGCCATTTATATTTTGGGTGGCTCAGGCATTTCCATCTTGCCCCGTGACCCTTTCCTTTTTCTGCATACAAAATGACAGATATTTTATTAATCAATTTTTTCCTCCAACCTCACTTTTCCCTTTTTGGGTCGTCGAATTTGTTTTTAAAAATCTATGTATTTATAATGAATAATTTCTTCATCAAACGTCACTTTTTTTTCTACAATTAAACTTTTAGGTCTTGTGCTATGAAAAAAAAAATTGACAACGGACACATTTTTTTTTTGAGGAGGCAACTTGTGAAGGGCGTAGGACGGGAGGCAATTAGCAATTAAATGGTAATGTTTGTAAATGTAATAAAGATTTTAAAGGTTCGAAAAAAAAATCTCCAAAAAAAAAAAAGATATATCCCAAGAATGAAAAGGGAAAACCTCATTTGGATGTCTTGGATGTAGGTAAAAATTTCTTATAGCCCAATTACAGCTGGCATTGAGCCATTATTTACTACTACCTCGACACCTTCTCATGGAATTAATGGGGCTTTATTCCAGGAATATAATAAAAAGGGTTTCAACGAGAAAAAACAATACGAGGTGGTCGAATTTTTTTTTTTTTACTTCAATTGTGTCATGAGCGTGGAGATTTTTTTCGGTAATATCTCCTTACCTTTTCTGTCTATTTTGCATAAGACAATACATAATTCATGAGAATATTTCCCCCCTTTTTTTCTTTCCAATTTGATTTCCATTGAACTTTTGGTGGATCACAGATTACCAGTATAGATGCTATTGGACAGAAAATCCCAAATTCTAATTTCTACAAGGAGGATGATTGCGTGTGGACAAGGCTAGAGTTAATAGTGGAAAGCTTACAAGGTCTAATAATATAAAAGAGGATCCACTACAAAATGAGGGCACAAGCATCAAAAACGCGTGGAAAGATTGGAAGAAGACATTATTATTTTTATTTCAATCATCATAAATACTAAATGATGCGTGTCAAATCATGAAATCTCTTTGTTCGTAAGTGCCGCCATTTTTCCAAGCTTAAAGCAAAAGTTCGTATTAGGCAAAAGTTGATTTTCAGGAAATGGGAAGATGACAGAGAAAACTTGAGTCAGAAAAATGTAATAATTACTGTAGAAGAAAAACGGGATGATGGATTAATCCTTTTTATGTTTCAAAAATGTCCTACTTTTCTCCTCACAACTTCCCTTCCCTTTGTTGTCATGGTCAGTTTCCCTCCTGGACAACTATACATGGATGAATCATTGTTGTACTTTCATACCCACGCCAGCAACACCCGCAACAGCAGGATACTGTAATCGATTGTATGGTATCAGTGTTCAACTTTTAAGTTTTGGATGCACATTTTTATCATGTTAGAACTTCCCCGTATGCATGCATCTTGTGTCTGTATCCATCATATCTGACAATGGATATCTGTACCTACTTGAAGGACTGAGGCACGCTGTTTGGTCTTCCAGAAAATTTTTTTGAAGGGGCAAAAACTAAAATTAAAAAAAAAAACATCGCGTGAGAGGAAACAAAATGACTCACGCAAATCGCATGAAGATGGACACGTATTATTTACTTGTACTTTATATATCTGTATAGTATAGATACTTGCCTCTTCACAATATTTGTTACCAGTCAATAGTCAACAAAATAACAATGCCTTTTTGCTCTACTTTCTGTCCATGTACGCGCGCTCTCCTTTTTTTAGTCTTTTTACTTACCCGGCTTACATTTCTTTCATATCTCTTATGTTCCTTCCCTCTGGTTTCTGTTGTCTCTCTCCTTGTATTTCCCTTTCTGTCTCTCTCTATCTCTCTTCTGTTCTTTCTCTCTCTCTATTTCCCGTTCTCTCTCGCTCTCTCTTCTGTTCTTTCTTTCTCTCTCTCTGTCTTCTCTTCTTTCTTTCTCTCTCTCTGTCTTCTCGTCTTTCTTTCTTTCTCTCTCTCTCTGTCTTCTCGTCTTTCTTTCTTTCTCTCTCTCTCTGTCTTCTCTTCTTTCTTTCTCTATCTCTGTCTTCTGTTCTTTCTTTCTCTCTCTCTGTCTTCTCTTCTTTCTTTCTCTCTCTCTGTCTTCTCTTCTTTCTTTCTCTCTCTCTCTGTCTTCTCTTCTTTCTTTCTCTCTCTGTCTTCTCTTCTTTCTTTCTCTCTCTCTGTCTTCTCTTCTTTCTTTCTCTCTCTCTGTCTTCTCTTCTTTCTTTATCTCTCTCTTCTAATCTGTCTCTCTCCCTATATATTTCTCGTTCTGTCTCTTTTCCTATATATTTCTCGTTCTGTCTCTCTCCCCATATATTTCTCGTTCTGTCTCTCTCCCTATATATTTCTCGTTCTGTCTCTCTCCCTATATATTTCTCGTTCTGTCTCTCTCTCTTCTGTTCTCTCTCTCTCCCTCTATTTCTCGTTCTTTCTTTCTCTCTCTCTCTCTCTGTTGTTCTTTCTTTTCCTCTCTTCTGTTCTTTCTTTCTCTCTCTTCTGTTCTTTCTCTCTCTATCTCTCTCTCTCTCTCTCTATTTCTCATTCTATCTCTCTCTCCCTCTTTCCTGTTCTTTTTTTCACTCTTCTGTTCTCTCTCTCTCTCTCGCTTTTTCGATTTTTCTATCCCTTTTCTGTTCTCGGTCTTTAATTCTTTCTCTCCCCTTGCTGTTCTCTCTGCTTAATTTTTTCTCTCCCCTTTCTGTTCTTTCTCGCTCTTTTCTGTTCTCTCTCTCTCTCTTTGCTGTTCGCAGTCTTTCTTGTCACCTTTTTCCCGTGCTTTTGTCTCACTCTGCCCCTGTCTGTGATGTACTAATAATATTGTTCCCGCTTCCGTTGTATTTATCTCAAATGAATGACTACTGCTGCAGTAATCTTTGTTTTCCCTCGTCTCTTTGGTTTTTCTTTGTTCTTTTTCTTCCCTGCATCTCCCTTTCTCAATGTGTCTCTTCCTGTTTCCCTTTCTCTGTTATTTCATTTATGCCCGTGTTACTTTTCCTGCCATTCTGTTTCTCGAGTATCCTTTATAACTTTACTTACGTCTCTCTCGTTGTTTTTTCCTCCCTTTATTGGCATCTGTTTCTCTAATACCTTCCACTTTATTTATTCCTCATGTTTCTACTTACGCCTCCCTCCGTTTGTTTCTCTATTTCACTTTATTTCTGTTACTTTATCTCCTTGACGTTGATTCCCTTGCTTTTAAATATTTTCTCTCTTCTTCAGTTATCGTTATCCTGAAGTACTCGCCGTTAGCAGACTTTTAGCAATTTTCGATGTCAGTGGACCATTCCAAGTTCGAAAGCCTAATCTTATTTCATTATTTTTACCAAGTTCTGTTCAAACGTTGTTATCCAGAGCAAGTTATTTGCAGAAAAACGGGATTTTAGGAAGACACTGTAAAATACATCAATAATGGAGCCTGCTATCTTGTAAGCACAGGGTTTTATGAAATGGTTGGAAATTGTGGAATGGGATTTAATTACGGGTAAGTACTCCTCCTCGGCTGCTAAAAAGAGTGTCAGTCAAAAGTCCCGGGACGTGCATTGATAAGGCCGGCGCCGGAGATAATCGTTATGTACACTTCCCCCGCCCCTTCCCCTCTCCTTTTGGTGTCTGACCCTTCACTCTATACCTATAAGCTTTTGCTCTTCTGGAGCTTGTCTCCCTCAAAAGCACACTCCAAGATGACGGGGCCACGTGGGGAGATAAAAATCTCTTGATAAAATAATCATATTTATTATTATCAGTATTTCTCTCTCTCCCAAATCCCAACCCCCCCCCCCAAACAGTTTTTTTAGCCCTCATAAATGAGGAAAGAAGACAGAAATGAAACTCACATATTTACAAATATTTTCCTTCTTATTTTTATCCCCCTCGGTGCTCTTTTTTTTTCTATTTTGTTTTTAGAACCCTCTAGAAAAAAATACAGCATTCGCATATTAAGGGATTAGGAAAGGAAATCATGTGAGAAAAAGAAAAGAAAGAGGATTATTACTAATAATGATTCACCCCAAATGATACCTTTTTTTCTGTCTAAGTGGGTTCGAAAGAGAGAGTGACAGGTAGCAATTTGTTCCCATTTCTCTCTGTATTGTTTTTTTAAGGGTGAAAAATTCGTAAAAGTTCCAAAAAAAATAACGCAATGAGCAGAGACACAAGGGATCAATTACCAATTACTGAAGCGCCTCAAATCTAGTTTTATCATCCCTTCATCTCTATATTTTTTGGGTCTAAATGTAATGAAATCATGGTTTATTTTTATTGCCCAGTTGTTATTTTATTATGACGTGTGCTCATTAAATTTAATTCATTTAAATCCCTCATAAAAAGGACTTTACCCATTTTTTCCAGTCTTCCTTTTCTTTTTACATTCTTTTATTTTATTTTTTTTACCTTTTCAGAGGCTGGACTTGGAAGAGACGGGAGGAAATTGTGGTTATTATAGGGGATAATATCATCACAAACACTTTATTAGTGGCTGGTTTGTAGTGTGAGTCGGGCACCTTGTTATCGAGGTGGAAGGTGTAAGACGGGACAATCAGCACGCAATTCCCTTTATTTTCTTCACATGTGGAAATCTGCGCGGAAAGAGAACCATTTGGGGAAAGGGTTAAATGCTTCAAATTAAAAAAAATAGGTGTATATATACAATTTAAGTACATTCAAAGTGTAACATCCAAAAAAAAAAAAAAAAAGTCTCACAGTGCCCCAATGAAAATCCAGGACTGCTTATACCCATACATACCTAACCTCAATTGGACAATAATTATCAAAGAATATTGCCGTATTAATACCTCATAAATATTTTTGGGATCTCGTATTTTTTCCACGTGTGCATGATCATGAAAGACTGGCAGAATCCCGTCTTAACAGGGAGGAAGAGGATAATGAGGGAGAGATGTACCAAGAAATGAGAGAAGGAAAAAATCCTCCAAACAGAAGCAAAAGGGTCCTTCTTAATGATATTGGTACAGGCATATGTATACATATGATTATTTTCTTCTTTCACAAGAAAAAAAGAGGATAGAATTGTGGTAATGTAACAATAATGACTCGTAAATATACCGATAGTGAAGCGGAGGAGGGTATAAACGGTGGCAGGAGTTGGTTCCACGGTGCCCAGTAGTGATAGAAGTTCTTTCATGGTTTAATTTGTTGATTTCCTCCACTTTTTATCTCCCCGAAATGTGTGTGAATGGATCTATAGGGGGAGAGAAGATGAGCAATTTAATTTTTCTTTGGCGAGCAGGGCCACCACATGGTCTCTTATTGACTATTGTCTGCCCTTATGGGTATGTATGCACATGTGTGTGCTTGGCTACGAGCACCCAATGGCATCATTGTGGATACTACTAGGCTTGGTAGGGGATGGAGAGAGAGAGAGAGAGAAGAGACTTCGTAGAGGAAAAATGAGCGCTGTGATGAAATCAATTACTTTTCACATCATCCTTCAAATCAAATCAATTGGTTCTGCCAGTCGTCACAATCTTCTCAGGTGGAGTCTTAATAAGCCACAAAGCTGTGTGTCTTTCATTATTTTTACCGTCTCTGCATTTCTCTCCCTTTTGTTCATACCTATCCGAACTTCTTTCGCTTTAAAGTCTTTTTTCCTCTGTTTATCTCTCTCTCTTTTCCTCTCTTTATCTCTCTCTGTCTCTTTCCCTCTCTTTATCTCTCTCTGTCTCTTTCCCTCTGTTTATCTCTCTCTCTTTCCCTCTCTTTATCGCTCTCTCTTTTCCTCTCTTTATCTCTCTCTGTCTCTTTCCCTCTCTTTATCTCTCTCTGTCTCTTTCCCTCTGTTTA
>JAQGBT010007171.1:0-11353 GCA_034698585.1 Disparrhopalites patrizii | reverse complement strand
TTTCTTCTGGAAATTAAGACCAGGGAAGAGATTGCACTATATAAGTGTAAAGCACGGTACAAGTAATTATTATGTTATTATGCCCCACAATAATGCATACATTAAAATCAAACCAAACCGCTTTGACTTAATTAATAAAATAACAAAATCACCTAAACCTTGGCTTGGGAATCACAAATTGTATTGAAGTAACCCAGATAATAAATCCTGTATTAAAAATTAAAAATAATGTTGGTTTAAAATAAATTATACACACACGACAGAGTATGGTCACAATGAATTTGTTCGAGTGGATTTTTAAACTTTTCAGCAACTGATTAAATTTCTTTATTATGTACAATAATAATAAGGATTCAAACATCAAAATGACAAGGAAGTCCACGTCCATACAATTATTAATAATACCTTAACACATATGAAGAAAGAGCACAACATGGTCAAAGGCAGGTTGATCAACATGTAAACATTTTTTCGGAGTCACTGGTAAAAACTACATAAGACTAAAAATATTTGATTGATTTTAATCGTGATTATCTGACTGGATATAGGACAATGTAGCAAGTACTAGTACACATACGTAGTTACGTAGGTATGTTTTTTTGCACCGTCTAAAATCATTTATATTGCAACCCGCCACATTCGCAATTTATACACTAGTAAATCCAAAAAAGGGTTAAAGATAATGTACTAAAGCATTAGTTAATTCATTTTTTCGTAATAATGTGTAATTATAATATAACTGTCTTGAAAATGATTGGGATTTTTACTTCGTTTTAAATTGCTTCAAGAGCGCCCGTGATCAGCAATCAGCACGATCTTTATCAGCAACTCGTGTTACATTTTTTAAAGGAATCATAAACTTACAGTACAACGTATAATCACGGTTAATGGACCAGAATGGATATTGCGAGCATACGCGTATATCTATGATACTTTCGCTACTACAATCATTTTTGTGGGACGAAAAGAATACATTTTCAAAACGAGACACGTGTCACTTTTGCATGATTGCAGACATCTCCATTTTGCTAGCATCTTTTTATCCTTTTCCACGTAACTCAAACTAAAATGCCACGTCAAGTTTTATTAGAAGTGTAAATAATAATTAATTTATCAGCAACTGTTAGTTAAATAAAAACGAAGGTGAAGCTATCTCCATACCTAAACGTAAAGGATGACCCACATTCCCTGGCGTTTACAAACAAAATTTTGTCTTGCGTGGTAAATAACATTCATTGTGTTACGCCAGAAAATGATGGACCACTTTTAGTGTAAATACTTAACGTATAGACAGATGACTTTTCCGAAAACAATTAATCTTCTTTCTAATTGCTATTAAACAACAGAAGTTCCAACGCAGCTCATTATTAGCTATACAAACTACTATAACGTTACAAAGTACAAACATCAGTCAACAATATTTTAGTAAATATTACAAATTAAAAATAATTAATACACTAGTACACAACAATAATATATTTTTCTATACAACGTACATGAACATTAGAAAATTCTCACGAAATATCTATTCTACAAAAAAGTCCAGTATAGTAACAGTAATTTGTTATTCCTGGAGCAAACGATTATCAGTAAATAAGACAACAATTACACCACATCCCAATCTTTCTTTTGCCCCAGCCTCAGACAATGGAAGCTATTATTAGTACCACTTTTACATTCTCAAGTAGCTTTAATTCTGGAATCCATATTTTTATGAATACACACATTTTTCCTCATGATTATTTCTATCTATAATTAAATGACTTTCAGTAAATTACACAACGTACAATGAGTTATGACATTATAACAGATATGCTATGATTCTTCAGGAGAAGGTATTTCCCCAGTGCATATATAGTAGATAAAAGGTAAACACAATAATTAAAGCAACAATTAGTTCCTGATTGTAATTCGGGAGTACAATGAAAGTGATGTAACAATAGTTAATTGCATAGGCACCTGGTAAGTTTAAATACATGCACACATTTGTTATTCCAATACTTTAAATTATTACACTTTTCCTACTCAACAATTAAGTCATTAACCGCACCAAAATCTGTGCATAGAGCAATTAGATAAAAGTAATTTCTTCTCATTTTCTCGCTCTTAAACAACATTTATTTCAATTTACATAACTGGCGCAGTGCAACGAACAGCACAAAAGTTAATTATTACAATGTAAAGAAAGTTTGCGATTGTTCCACAAAGTGTGATATTCAAGCATTTTAAAAGTTCTTTCACGATCATTTCTAAAACTTATTAAGCAAATTATCAATGTCATTACGAAGTTCAGGAAATTCTTTCTGCATACATAATATTTTCTAAAAGCTACGCTAAATACTACCATTTGTTTTTTTATGTGTAAAATACGCTTTTCAAAGGCTGCTCTTCGGACGCAAATGTTTCGATTAAGCACTTCAAATTCGTTCCTTCATCCCGTAAAAATCCTATTCTAAATCCTTGACGTGTCAGACATCTACTTTTTTTGGATTCGCACCTTTACAACTGCTAGATTGTTGTCTAGCTTAATTGCATGTGTTTCGCTTCATTTTAGCATATCCGAAATATAACATTCATAACAGCTAAGTACGTACAAAAACTACAAAGACTACAAGTTCCTGACTGACTGTCGCAAGTACTCTCCAGTACGATGTTCGAATAATTGCAAAAATTCGCCTGTCAACAAGTTGCTATTTAAAATATGTGTACATGCATATAGAAATATTTCGAAGATTTGATCACATGCAATAGAAAAATGTGCTTCGCTTGTATAGTCGCAAAGCCTTTTAAGAAATTGTTGCTGGATTTGTTGTCAATAAAAATACAAAGAGCTATTTCCAATTTTTTGGCGGTGACCTGAATACAGTTACTTTTACCGAGCGTAAAATATTTTTCGCAGAGACTTTTTGCATTAAAAATAGTTGAACAATATGAGATTAAAAGTTATTGTACGAATCATTTTCAAGTTTGTTTCACATTAGCGGTTGTTGACTGTAGCTTCAATTTTTTTTGTAATTTTTTTCCTGCATTTACATTTCTGTCATCATGTGCGTAAAAGAGGTCATTTAAGAGCACGGCGTTCCCCACATTCTGGACAGAATTTAGCTGTGGAAGTGGGATAGGGCGTGCCACACTCATGACAAAACTTGGCTAAAGCTGGCCCTCCATTACTCATGGGGGCAGGTGACGGAGTGTTGGCAATAGTTTCGGATCCTCCTTTCCCAGATTGTAGATATTTATTATTACTATTACCACCACTAAAAATATTGCTTATCTCCTCCCGATCACCCCTGTTAAATGAGCTGTAGAGTGAATCAGTTTCCTGCTGTGATCCACTACCATTATTATTCATGGTTGCGGGTGTAGAACCAGCGTTTTTGTTGTTGTTGGATAACAGCGGCAAGGAAGGAAGGTCCGTACTGGCTTTCGGGGCAAATGTGTCAGTTGGATTTCTATCCAGGATCGTAATGGGAATATTAAACACGGAGGCGGCAGATTGTCTTCTGGAAGGATGAGCAGAGCATTTGTTCGAGTCGATGACAGATGGCAAGACCGTTGTGCTGCCATTGTTGTTCCCACCTACTCCGCTCCTTACTCCCCCTACATTTTCTCCAGGATTTGGTGCAGAAGTATTATTAGTCGTGGATTGTTGCTTTTGTGTGGTTTGCGGCACGTCTCCAAGGCTCACCAGAGTTTCAAGGGCTTCAAATTCCAAGTCAGCTCCATCCGACCTGCTCGTACAAAACATACAGATTTACAAATCAGTTTTTATAACTATTACAAATACATAAATACATATGTCATGTCATATTTACACTCCGATTCTAGGGCTTAAAAAGCAAGTACACATAGGAAGGGAAAAAGTACTTAAAATCGTCTTTCATCCAACCTTCAATCATCCCACGTACTCCCGTGGTCCATCAATTTTCCAAATCCTTTTACCAGCAAAGTCAGGTGTATAATTATAACAGGAATCTAATTCTTATACCAGATCCTTTATCTCTATATCTATTCCCTATACGTACATACAAAAATATATAGTACACCCAAAGTTTTCTACACTGGATACAGCCACGGCCACATGAATTCCAAATGCGTTTCTCTCTTCCCACGCACTTATCCACGTCAATCATTCACCTCCAGTGGCAACAAAATTGTTTGTTCCCCTCATAACCCTCTCAAAAATAGATTTAATGTATTATCCTGAGATCCCTGACGTAAATTCCCGTAATCCTCTGGAATGCGCTGGGGTGACTGAGGACAGAACAACGTCCTGGTTAAGTGGAGAAAATGGGAGCCTGTATTACCAATATACGATAGTGTAAGATCTAACCTCCGATATAAATAGGTACAGAGCTGTAAGTTCATAATGCATTAAAGGCTTGTAAATACTGTAGCAACAGCATTTCTCACAAAGCGCTATGAAAGTAAAGGCATTTTTGTTGCCCAATATTTACACTTCATAACAATATATCTATGAAAAGTGTCAAGCAGCTGCCGCTATCAGAGATGACTCTTCAACGGTACAAAAACAATACAAGTGCAAGGCTATTTATCATTATTATGAAGGGTAATCCACAGACGCAGACGAATTCGAGAAAATGCTTTTCACCGGAATAATGCAAAACTTTCCTGTAACATAGGATTATCGTGTGGATATTACGGTATTACTCCTGTCTCATCTTCTACGAGTAAATTTCAGGTAGGATTTACAAGTACAGATAAATCTTGTTTAGGCGGAGATAATCGCAAGACATCAGCATACACATTTCATTGGAACTCTAATGTTTTGTCTTCCAAGTTATTGAGCCGGAACAAATGCGAGTGCTCAGCACTGAACTCAAATACTATACGTGCACTGGTAACTGGTACCATGGTACTTGGAATGATATTCAAGGTATTTTCAATGCAGGGGGTGGAAAAGGAAGGGAGAGGAGTAACTTCAAAAATAACAAAAGAGAACATTTTTGATCTTACCGGCTAAAAGCGGAATCAGCACTGCTAATATTGGAGACGGCACGGGATTTGCCATTGTCACTGTCTGAAGTGGGTTGTGAGTCATCCTGAGCTTCCTGAGATGAAGACGTGGAAGATTTGAGACTACTCTTCTTCAGTAATTGGTCCCAGTAGCTATCATCCGAAAGGTTGAATGCAAAGGAGTTCGCTTCTGAAGTCTTACCACGACCATCATTGCCACGATGTTTGTTCACGTCATCACTATTACCACCATTACTCAACAAGCTCTTGGTGTTCATTGACTCGGGAGCATTATTTGTGTTGTTGGGGGCCGTGGGTTGTGTCGACCGCCGATGCTCATCATTAAATTCAGGCATGAATGGCTGCTCAGCTACACTCCGGAAAGCACGGTCCAGCCCAACTTTCCTCCCCGGCGAACGACTCCCTTGTTTACTGTCGGCTTTACGAGTCGGCTGAGATTTTAGGAGCTCCTCAAATTGTCGGGCAGCTTTTTCATACGGGTCGTAGGTTGGATCAGAACTGAGGAGCGTTTTCTTTTTCAATCCTTCCTCATGACTATGCTGATTGTTATTATTACTGGCTTGACGACTCTGACTATTATTCTGGTGATTCATGGACAGGACGGGATTGGTATGCATCAGATTATTGCTAAGATGATGATGATTTTGTTGTTGGAGGAAATTGTTGCTTGCCGGCTTGTTCATCCCACTGTTGTAACGCAATCCGTCCGACATGGAGTTGTTCCCCTTGGCGTAGAAGCTCATTGGAGTTATTATTAGAGACCCGGGAGAATTGCTGACGGATGAAGTGTTTTCAGTCCCTTCGGGCTCCACCCGCTTTGACGAGTTGCGGAAAAAGTTTTTGTGTAAACTGGAACGAGTCTTAGAGTTGCGGGTAAAAGAACTCCCAATACTGCTGGTTCCGTTGTTAATGTACTGTTGCCCGTAGCCGGAGGATTGAACGTTAGCAAGATTTAGATGCTCAATCGATTTGGTTTTTTTGGGAATATTGCTCGATGTATTCACTCGCATCACTGGAGACCCTTTGGCGTTGATCGAATGACTGAGTGTGGTATTGGATCGTTGATACAACACAGGCTTGTTGCTCATAATGGAGGACGCCATGGATGGAGCCGGTGACGTTTTCCTTAGGCCTCGAGTATAATCTCCATAGCAAGAATTTGCTATGGATTCATTGGATTTCTTGAAGTTGTTCCGATTAAACGTTTTATTCATGAATCCATACAGCTTCATCGCCATCATGGAGGGGAAGTCCTTGGGAGGGGACATGGATCGAAGACTTCCACAAGATGTGGAGCCCTTCAAGGGCTTGTACTTGGTCCGGATTTCTTGCCTCTCCATGGCTTCTTCCTTCTCCTTGGGAACCGGTTGGATTTCATATTGTTTTCGGACGTAAAGATCCTGACAAAATTTGACGTGCCTATCAAAAGCCTTTGTATTGAAATTTCTACCACAGAACGGACAGTCTTCGGATGGACTCAAAGCACGAGCGTAGGATGGGACAGGGGCATTATTCTTCCCTTCCTTTGACGAATCCTGGGACTCTTCTGATCCGAATTCGGAGCTATTTTCAAAGGGCTCAAGCCCCATATCTTTTGAGAGCGCCAGGGTTGTGGGTGGAGTTGCTTTGACGGGTGAAGTTACTATTCCCCTTCGCCACGAAGGGATTGCAGTTGGTGTCGTTGGGGTCGTAGGGGAGGTTGCAGTACTTCCAGCCGTACTCCGAAAACTGGACCTGTCCTTGTAACCTCGAGCAAAGCTAAAACGTCTACTACCTTGTCGAATGAACTCCCCATTTTCATCCACCGGAGGTGGTGGGATAAAACTTTCCACGGGAGTGTCCTTTTTCCTCTGCTCCGATGAATCAAAAGTCCCCCGATTCTGTCTCTTTGGATCCTTCAAATTCACGCTCGCACAAATCTTTGCATGTCTCTCCAGAGCTTGGGGACTAAATGTCCGATTGCAGATGATGCAAGGCAAAAGTATCTGTATTAATTTAGCCGTTGCTTCATCCTCCGCCAATTCCGGGGAGATGTGCACACTTTTCGGGATGACTGAGTCTCGTTTTGATCTTTTATTATCTTCCTCCTCCCCTCCCTCCTCCCTCCCATCCTGTGAAGATGAATTATTTTTCTGTTGATAATGGTGAAGTCGGGACCTGTTGAGCAAGCTGGATGTTAACGGCACTTTCCACGTGGGGATATTATTCTCCTCGTTCTCCTTCTCTGAGCCCGATCTCAATGATGATGAATTACTGTCCGTCCGTTGCAACACTAGTTGTGAATCCATCCGAGAGCTCAAAAGAGAAACTTTCTGTGTACCCTGTAATCATCAAACAAGAACAAAATGAAGAGATTTAGAAAGCTTTTATCATTTTTTCTTATGTAAAAAGGCTACACCTTCAACCTCGACTGCACAGAATGTATACAATCTTGGCACGAATCCCATACTTTTTGTGCGAGTAAATAAATACATCATTTTCTCCCTTGTTCCTTTTTTTCTTTTTATTACATACTCCAATCAATAATTTATGTGCGTATATTTTTGAGGATTTTTAACTTAATTAAGCCAAAAGGACGTCACCTAATAACACAATAAGGTCTCCCGATCATAAATTTGCCAGGCTCTCGCCAAAAAGGATACTACTTTTAAGAAGGATACTACTTTTATTTTACACCGCATCAACTAATCAGATGTTGTCAACGAGCACCTCGTGATGTCTTTATAATGGAAAAAGGCTGTCTCATCTATTAACACGAGATGAAAAATTCCTTTCAACACAAGTGATCTTTCTGTCTATACAAGTTCAGGTCCTTGTTGTTCAAATAATTTTATAAGCCCTGAAGAAAATTAGAATAAGTACCGTAACCAGGATAGGGCCGCTAATGACTTTGTTCAAATTCACTCCGTAAAGCTTCTGCAAACAGACCGGTTTCATTTTATATTATTAATACCCCACAAAATGAACTTTAGTATCTCATTTCAAGCAAAACGAAATTATGCAGAGATAAATAGAGAACCCACAAAAAATTATTTCCCTTCCTCTCAACGTTTATAAACTCAGCTTGTCCCCGCAGCGGGTCAATCGCAGAAGATATCACCGTGAAAAAATACACTTAAAAAAGAATGTAAAAAGCAGGAAGTGAAAAACGTTGGCTATATGACTCTTTCTTAGCTAGACAAAAAAAATTCGCTTAAAAGATTTTATGGCAAGTGAAGAGAAAAATGGGTCTCTTCCCAAAATTTATGGGCGCTTCTGGTTCCCTGAAAAAGTAAAGTGAAAAGAATGTCAAATGCATTTAGCGAAGCCAAATAAGTGCATTTATAGCTCGTTAAATGGAGAAGGAAAAAATCTTAATTTTCTTCTAACTACACACGTGCGCAGTGCGTAGTGGAAATTTCCCTTTTTTGACAAATTTTAAGACCCTCCACAGAAGGGTGAAGGGCTTATTTAATCCCTTACGCAATTCCCCTTTCCAAGGCAGTAATCAAAAGTCCCATTTTGTAAAGGGTAATAATGCATATTCGCCAGTATTATTACGGTTATTATTACAGATATTACGCATATTGTTTGTTATTACTGGCAAAGACCGACCTCCATGTTTTTGTTTCCCAAAAGGCCTACTTTTTTTTTAAAATAGAAAACTGAAAGTGGGAAAGATGAAGGATTTGTGATTTTGCTGAGCATACAGGTTATCATCCCTGGCTCTTCTCTTTGGCTTCCAAGTAACTTTCACTTCTTCCTGGTTTTAAAGTCTCCATCACTTTATTTATGGCATTCTACGAAATGTGCCAAGAAATACCCTTTTTTTTTCTCTCTCTCTCTCTGGGCTTTCATATCTTCATTCCCATGATGACTCCGTAAAGTGCCAACCCTTTTTTTCCAGATTAAAAAAAAACCTCATGTAAAAAGTACTTGGAACAAATTTTCTCAGGTCTCCAACACATGACAGTTACTTTCCCGTATATAAAAATTCAATTTCATCCTCCCTTTCTCCCCTCTTTTTGTTTGAGGGGCAATAGTGAGGTACTTGACTAATTTTACACATTTTTCCATAAGCTTGATTCTCTTTGGAGATAGCTGGATTTATAGGCACATGTGGTGCCCAAGTGTTTTTTCGGGGATGGCGGAAGATTGAAAAAAAAAATGGGAAGACGGCAAATGAAAGTGAAATAAAAAAATTTTACTGTATAGCATTAAATTTCTTTTCATGACTTTCGTCAATCTACATAAAACATGATTTTGGTGGGGATCAACCAAACATTTGCCGTTGCCATCTTTTACAAAGGATTTCGCCAAGACCCAAGACACTTTTTTGACTCCTACTTTTAATTGTTAATCACATGTTTTTTTTTAGGTAACCGCAAAATCTCGGGTGGTGAAACACAAAGCAAAACCACAGGAAACTCGGTTCATTCACTTTCTTTCAAAATAGGAGAGCAGTGAGGAACAGAGAAGACAATATAAAATAAAAAAGGAGGAGAACAAAGAGACAAAAAAACCTTTGCCGACATTTTTTTATGGTGGATAGGTACATTCGCCATTAACGGAGAAGATGCATCCCAAAGACATGGTCTAACGGTCTTATCCAAAAAATCAAATAGAATAATAAAAAGGAGCTTTATAATAATTCATCCAATAATAATTGTGTCAATTGTGAAAGATCTACGCGGGCTTGCGTCTGCTCATTAATTTCTCATCCATTATTATTAGGAGGATAGCCGTTGACGCCTCTTTGCTACTCCTGCCGAGAAGAAAAATTTCGAGAGACAAGAGAAAGACAGAGAGAGCAAAAAACTCTTTATATCTACCCAGCAACGTAACGCATTACAAAGGTACATTTTCCTACATCACTGGATATAATGCTATACGTACAGCTTATTAAATCTCTCCTACCTTCATCTGTCGAGAAAAAAAAAGGCGATTGAAAATAAAAATCGAAGGATCCAACTTTTTCCTTTTCGCCAAGCCATCTACGGCAGAGGAGGTAAAGGTTAAGAATTATTATTAAAAGTATTTTATGTAGGCGAGAGATTCTCTCTCTCCCTACATCAACACGACCAGAAAGAGAGAGAGAGAGAGAGAGAGAGAGAAAAAGACAATACATGCACATTCACCATTTGAGTCAACATTTTTTTCCAACAGCTTCATATACAGCCTTCTTACATGGAGTTCGTGTTTAAAAATGTATATAATGTTGTAGTACGAAGCACACCCAAACCACCAACTACTACTACTTGGATGGATCGAGTGAGAGACTCTCCCTTGGGAAAATATCTCAAGTATTTATCAAACATCCTCCTCCTACTACATTCTTACTAACTAAGCTTACAACAGGACCAAGAACAAGCCCAGGAGAGAGAGAAAAAGCAAGAAAGATGAGGCAGAAATGGAAAGAAGGGGGAAAAGTCCAAAGGAAAAGAGGAATAAATATAAGAATACAGCAAAAAATAATTACCATGCATTTTTATATGTACTTGACTCATTTTTTTCTGGTGATATGCACTCTTGTCTGATTGTGTAGCTATTTTTTCTCTATCCCTATCGGGTGTCTCTCTTGTTCTTTATTAGGCAAATACCTCTTTACCCCCTCACACTATCGCTCTCTCGCTCTCTTTTTCTTACGATTTTTGAATGTATCTCTCTCGCTTCCTTCCTTTCTTTCGCGCACCATTTTCGTTTGTATCCTTTAGTTTTTCCGTTGCTTTCTCTCACAATTTTTGGAAGTATCTCCCTTGTTTCTTTCTCCTACCCTCTTACTGTATTTTCCTCTTTCTGCCTTCCTTTTTCTCTCTCTTTCTGGCATTCTGTCTTTCTTTCTTTCTTTCGAGCTTTCTTTCTCTTTCTCTCTTACTGTATCTCTCGCTTTCTTACTTTCTCTCTCCTTCTTAATGTCTCTCTCTCATTCTGACTTTCTTTCTCTTTCTCTCTTTCTGGATTCCTTTCTCTCTCTCATTCTGGCTTTCTTCTCTTTATCTCTTTCTGGCTTTCTTCTCTTTCTTGCTCTCTTTCTCTTTATATCTTTCTGGTTTTCTTCTCTTTCTTTCTCTTTCTCTCTTTCTGGCTTTTTATCTCTCTCTCTTCCTGGCTCTCTTTTTATAGCTTTCTTTCTCTTTCTCTCTTTCTGGCTTTTTATCTCTCTCTCTTCCTGGCTCTCTTTTTATAGCTTTCTTTCTCTCTCTATTCCTGGCTCTTTTTTCTAGCTTTCTCTCTCTCTTACTGTCTCTCTTTTTCTAGCTTTCTCTCTCTCTTACTGTCTCTCTTTTTCTAGCTTTCTTTCTCTCTTACTGTCTCTCTTTTTCTAGCTTTCTTTCTCTCTTACTGTCTCTCTTTTTCTAGCTTTCTTTCTCTCTTA
>JAQGBT010007170.1:0-11353 GCA_034698585.1 Disparrhopalites patrizii | reverse complement strand
AAACAAAAATATAGAAAAAGAAAAGTAAAAACAAAAATATAGAAAAAGAAAAGTAAAAACAAAAATATAGAAAAAGAAAAGTAAAAACAAAAATATAGAAAAAGAGAAGTAAAAACTAAAATATAGAAAAAGAAAAGTAAAAACTAATAATATAGAAAAATAAAAGTGAAAACGGAGAACAATATATATAGCGAAAAAACAGAGAAACATATAGAGACAGATATAAAAAATAGGGATTGAAGAAAAAATATGGAAAGAGAATTAAGAAAAAGGGAGAGAAAGCGTTACAAATTGAAAAAAAGAGAAAACAGACAGAAATAGAATAGGAGAGATAGAGAGAAAAAATAAAAGACAGAAAGAGAAGGAGACAAAAATTGAAAAAAGTGAGATACACACTTGGATAAACAAGGAGAGATGAAAAGGAATTCTCAGGGGAAATGAAGATAGACACAGAGAGCAAGGTAGAGAGAGGGGGGAAAAAATTATAACCCAAAATACACACAGACAAAAGCAAGAGCACAGGACAATGAAGGAGTGTAAAAACTAAAAACAAAATGGAAAGAGGAAAGAATAACGCGTGAAATTGATGTCACATAGAAATCCATCGCAAGAAAGCGTAGAGCGGAAAAGAGAGAGAATCATTATCATGAGTAAACATAGAAATACCAGCTACACATAAGTTATACATAGAAAATACCAGCTACACATAGTCAGAAGAAATAATATTGCCCTCGCATTGCATGGCCTGTGCCAATAAAAGGAGAATGAATTAGACTTCTTGCATTTTCCCCCGATGTTGCAAAAGAAAATGCCAGTTCAATCGTAATGCGATAAAAAAATATTTTTTCTGTATTTATAAACAACGCTTGTGAACAAAGTTTTCAATCTATTAACTGATTGGTTTATCTCATTTACTGAAATACGAATTTTGTAAATGGCGTCCAACTACAACTAAATTCCGTGAATGAATTTTCCATTTTTCTCTCATGTAAATATCTTTTGAAGGTATGCCGGGGGGTTTTACACCCCCAAAGCAATTCCTTGCCGCAGCCTTCGATCAGATAAAGCAGTAACCAGGCACAAGCACACATCGTAGGGGACTAAAATAATCCTGGATTTTTACCGGGTGTAAATTCATGTGAGAAAAACTCTTTAGTGTCGAGACGGAGGATGTGTGTCAATGGAGCAGAATTCATTGTAGAGTTCCATAACACAATGAGGGCAATCGGCAACAGCTACCCGCGCCCACATTCGCGGGAATCCCATAAACTATTAGTCGCAGAAAACCCCGAGAGTCCCGGAAGGATGCAAAAGGGATCGTAAAAGGAAGGAATTGGGGACGCGAATGATGAGCGAAAGATACAGAGTTGATGTAGGGAAGAGGATCAAAATGAGGACAAAAAGAAGGAGAGAGAAAGTGAGAGAAAGAAGAGATGGGATGCAAAAATTGGGACGGATACACAGAAACAGATGAAAGAAGGGATCAATGAAATATTAAAACTCAATGGAGAGGAAGAGCCATGAGAGAAATACAAGTGGGAGACGAAAGCACGCAATATCAGAGAGGAATCGTAAGGAAATGAGAGAAAGGAGCAGGGAAATAATCAGTAAATCAGGAGAGAATTAAATTCACCACGTGAGAAAGTGAGAGAGAATTCAATGTACAAGGAGCTACATTTAAGGACACCAACAAAAGACAATGAGTGCAAATTGAATACACAAAGAGAAAACCGAGAGAGAATTAAATGAATAAAGAGAGATAGATAGAAAATCAGACATAAAAAATGTGACAGAGGAAAAATTCAATCGACAAAGACAAAGTGGCAGAGCGAATAAAAAATATTGCGAAAGCGAGAGGGAGAGACAATTAAATAAAGAGAAAGCGAGAGATACACTATTAAACAAACAAACAAAGAAAGCGAGATAGAAACATTTGAATAAGCAGAGAAAGCGCGGGAGAGACCATTAAATAGAAAGCGCGAGCAAGACAGAGGCAATTAAATAAAGAGAAGAGGCGTGAAAGACACAATTAAAAAAAAGAAAACGAGAAAGAGGCAATTAAATAAAAAAAAAGGCAAGCGAGAGATAATTTAATAAACGGAGAAAGCGAGGAAGAGACAAATAAATGAAAAAGGCGAGAGAGACAAGTAAAAAGCACAGAAAGCGAGAAAGAGACAATTACATAAAAGAAGCTAAAGAGGCAATTAAATAAACAGAGAAGGCGAGGTAGAGAGGAACAAATGAAAAAGGCGAGAAAGAGAATTAAATAAAGAGAGAAAGCGAGAAAGGGACAGTTAAATTAAAAAGGCGAGAGAGAAAGACGATTAAATAAACAGAGGAAGCGAGAGAGACAATTGAGAAAGCGAGAGCAAGAAAATGAAGTATAAAAAGAAAGCGAGAAAATGAAATATAAAAAGAAAGTGAAAAAATGAAATATAAAAAAAACGAGAAAATGAAATATAAAAAGCAGAGAAAGCAAGACAAACATTTGTATAAAGCGTTAAAGCGAGAACGGAACAATTAAATAGAAAAAGAAAGCGAGAAAGAGACAATTAAATAAACAGAGAAAGCGAGAACGGGACAATTCAATATAAAGAAAACGCGAGATAGAAATACGATAAAAATAGACGACAAAGCAAGAGAAAGTGATAAAAACACGAATAAATAAGCAGGGAAAGGTCGAGAGACAAGTGAATAAACACAGAAACATACAGAAAAAGTCAAAGCAAGATTAAAGAGAGAGAGAGTGAGTCCCAGAAGCAGGACGAGAGGCAGAATTCAAAATAAAATGTAGGAATAAGCAAGGAGACAAAGATGAAACAGACAAAGTTTTCAGGATAAAAAAAATTTAAGTAAGGAAACCAAAGGATGGAAAGAGACATCACAGCCAGGAATTCCCCCATAATTTCCCTCTTCCTGGCCCCTCCAGAAGATCACACGGCTGGAAAAGCGATCCAGGGATGACATAGACGGTGTCATTTCCCTCCAAGGAAACGAAGGCGGAAGAACGGAGAAAATGTCCGTGTTTATACATGAAAGAAAAGGAATCCTTTCATTACCGTGACCGCTCACCTCCTTTTTTTTGGTGGATGAGAGAGCCTCAATGTGTACAGGAAATGGCGTTGAGGTTTTTCCCCAGGCCAAAGTAACACCCCGAGATTTGTGTGTCCTTTTAAAGCACTCTCACGCCGTCTCGAGTTTCTCTCCGGTATTTAGAGCTCACAGCATGACGGGCATCTCCTATCTCTCTATCTCTCTCTCTTTCTCTCTTCTCTCTTTCCATCTCTCCCTCTCCAGAGTATCTCTTTTGAAGCTCAAATTACACTGAGTGGATTTGATGAGACTCTCTCATAAAGGATGGGAAAGGGAGGAAGCAATTTATTCACGGGCTTTCCTCTCTCCACCGCTGGAGCTTAATTTAAGTAATTAAACTGGGAGCAGACACAATCACACACACGCCCACAGTGTTAAGATGCAATCCCGTCTTCCTAGGGTCTCCCTTATTTTGTGTGTGTGTATGTGCCATGTCATTTATTTTTCTTTCACGGCCCTATTATTTCAGAGTATTTTTTTGCTATGTGTGAGGGAAAATGCGCATTACGTCACCGATTCATGCTGGATTGAGATGGAACTTTTTTTTATGGAAACGTCAACATTTTGTTAATGTTTAAAATTTCACCTTGTTGTTGGACCTCCGTTTTCTCTTTCTTCTTCTCTCGTTTTCTTCTCATATATCAGTTTCCTTTTTCTGCTTTTCGATGTTTCTTTATGACTCTCGCTTTTCCCCTTTTCAGTTCTTTCTTCTCTCTTCTTTTTGTTCATTTTTCAGTCCTTTTAATTTCTTTTCTCTTCTACTTTCACTCATTTTCTCTCATTTTCTCTCATTTTCTTGCTTTTCCTCTTTTTTGCTTTCTCTACGTTTTTTGTTTTTTGCTTTCTCTATTACCTCTTTCCATTTTTTGCTTCCTCTCTCCTTTTTTATTTTTTTTATTTCTCTCCGTATTTTCTTCTTTTTTCCTGTCTCTCCCTTTTTTGTTTTTTTTATTTCGCTCCGTATTTTCTTTTTTTTTTCCTTTCCCTCCCTTTTTTACTTCACTCCGTATTTTCCTCTGTTCTTGCCCTTCCTTTTTTTATTTGCTCCGTATTTTCTTTTTTTTTCCTTTACCTTCATTTTCTATTTTTTTATTTCTCCGTTTTTTCTTCGTTTTTTTCTTTCTTTTTCTTTTTTGCTTTCTCTTCTCTTTTCTTCCTTTGTTGCCTTCCTTACGTTGTTTCTTCTTTTGCTTTCTCTTCCCTTTTCTTCTCTTGTTGCTTTCTTAATGTTTTTCTTCTATTTTTGTTGTGCTTTCTTTTTTCTCCTTATTTTGTTGCTTTACGTTCTGTTTTTCCTCTTATTGTCTTGCTTGCTCCACGTTTTCTTTTTGTTGCATCCCCTTCATTTTTTAATCTCTTTTTCCTGCTTCCTCTCCCTTTTGTCTTCTCTCTTTCTTAGTTGCTCTCCCTTTGTTATGCTCTCGAGTTCATTATTCTTCTCCTTTCCTTTTTCTCCTTTCTCTCATTTTCTCTCTTTTCCTTTCTTTCTCGTTTTTACGTATTCTATTCACTCCTTTGTTTCCGTCGTTTTCTCTTCTTGTTCTCGTTTTTTCTCTCCCTTATTCTCTTTCCTTCCTCCTTTATTTTCTTTGCCTTTGTCTCTCACTTGCTTTCCGTGTCTTATTTTCCTCTCCTTTGCTCTTCACGGTTTCTCTCATTTTTTCTTCTTTTCTAGTTTTTTCCTCTTACTGTTGTTCGTATTTGCTTTCCTTCTCATTGTCGTATTTTCTCTTCATTTTTTCGGCCATTTTCTTTTGCATCTGTCTTTTCTTCTCCCTTTCTCCTTTTGCTTTCCTCTGACCCGGCATCCGCGGTTTTCCTTTCTCTCGCTTTCTCCCTGTCGTACAATTTGTCTCTTTACATTCATTGATTTTCTATTTACCTGTTTTCTCTCTTCCATGCACTTATTCAGCTTCTTCAATTTACTGGGCATGTATATAACTGCTTACAGTGGAGTCTGTCTATAACATGTCTCTTTATAACAACATTTCACTGTAACAACATTATTTTTCCAGCCCTACATACATATAAGGTGTATATTTGATGTTCTATATAACAACATTTCCTTGCAACAATTTTTTTCCTCTTCCCTTCAGAATTGTTTTATAGAGACTCCACTGTATATCCTTCCATTTCTCCATCTTAGAAAAGGAGAAAGTGCATGCTGGTGTATTCTGAGAGCCCTTCATTATTGCTTTCCCCCATGCTGCGCCATACGCCTAGGGAATCTTGTGATTTGTGCATATTTTGAAAATATTAAATCGTACATGGTGCAATTAAAGAAATTCCAAGAATAGTCTTCGGTTTTTAATTTCGCTCTGATCCAACCAGACCATAATTTGGTGGTATGATTTAGATTCCCGGGAAAAGATCCTTTTTAGAGAACATTCTTCTCCTCATATGACACTTCTTGCAACACTTTTTTCGTGGAATTGAAGGTGGAATTTCCATATGAAATGTCCAAGATGCACGAGAGGCGGGGATGTTTGGGGGAAAGAATGCCTTAATAAATAAACCGCACACATTATTTTCTGGGGACAAATTACTGGAGGCTCCATGGAGACTCATACAGCTTTTGGGAATTTCTAATTTGCCTTTGTATGATATGCATACATAAGTGCTTGGCAATTAAAATGCAGGTATACATTGGAAATTGCGACAACGCGAATTCTGGCGGGAAATGCCATTCCAAATTCAATATTTTGCTTCCACCAAAATTCCTTTAGGAAATTGCATTTCTAACAATCTCATACAAGGGAAATGCGCGAATGTTGTAGAAATGACTACCTTTTTTTACATGTTGATTCCCATTTTTTCTAAGCTCAAAATTTAGTTTGCATAGTTGAGAAAATACGTACACGCTTTTTGAACTTATCCTATTTTTGACACACTAAAATTTGTTTTAATGCCAAAAAATATTCCACGCACAAATAATTACTTTATGACGTATTCTTCGAAATATCAATGTCATTCTTGACTGAAAGAATGAGGAACGACATTTTAAATTCAGCGTGGTTGTAAAATTACAGTTTTTTTTATTCTTTTGCACAATCCAGAAAAACTTTCTTTTCTCCTGACATCTTCTTACCGTGTCAAATTATCTTATTGTTAGTTGTTCCTCTCTCTCTCTCTTACTTTCTTTCTTTTGTCTTCTACAAGTTCTGCTTATCTCAACTTTCTTTGTGCTTTCCGTTCTCAAGTTTTTTAACCTTGGCCAAACGCTGGGGCGTGACTTGCTGAGTTCATTCACTTTTAAGCTTACCCTCATTTTCTCTCTATCTTGCTCTATCATTAACCAAAGTATTTTCTCTTGTCTCTTTCTTGCTCTATGTGGGGCATTCTCAAGTAATTTTGTTCATCTTCTCCGAGCACATTCTTTAGATTCCTCATATCTTTAGGCAACCTTCGTTTTCTTTTACTTGCTTTACTTGACATTCTCGCTAAAACATATTCTCTCCATACATTTGTCTTGTTTTTTCTCTTAACTTTCTGCATTCGTTTTAATTTCTGTATATATTCTTAAAATTTCTTTCTCTTGAATTCTCCTCATGTCTAGTTATTTCCATTCTGTTGACTGGCCGGTATTTTTTCTTGACTGTCTTGCACTTTATCTTGACTTGCTTGAACATTCTTTGGAATCTCAGTTGGGTTTGTTTCTTTAAATCTGTGGGTTTTCTCCGACTTCCTCTTGAATCTCGTTTGATTTCTTTTGCTTTTGCTCGACTTTCACTTGCTTTCTCTCTCTTTCTCTTTGTTTCTCTGGACTTTCACTTGCTTTCTCTCTCTTTCTCTTTGTTTCTCTGGACTTTCACTTGCTTTCTCTCTTTCTCTTTGTTTTTCTGGACTTTCATTGGCTTTCTCTCTCTTTCTCTTTCCTGCTTTCTCCGGACTTTTGTTTACTTTCTCAGATTGTATATAAACTTTCTTTGGACTTTTGCTTGATTTCTCTCGCCACAGTTACTTTCTCTCACTTTCTCTGGACTTGCGATGGATTTCTTTCAAATTCTCTGAATCTTCACTACTTGTATTCTCCTTCTTGTACTACTTTCTCCAGAGTGGAACTTGTATTATCTTCCTTTTTCTTGATTTCTCCGGACGTTCACTTTTATTCTCTTTCTTTGCCTGTATTTCTCCGGACTTTCACTTGTATTGTTTCTTTCTCTTGCTTTCTCCAGACTTACATTTGTATTCTCTGTCTTGGTCTTGTTTTCTCCGGATCTTCACTTTTATTCTCTTTCTTTTGCCTTCTCCGGACTTAAGCATGTTTTCTCTCTTTCTCTGGCTTTCTCCTGACTTACACTTGTACTAACTTTCTTTGTCTTGCTTTCTCCCAATCTTCACCTTTATTCTCTTTCTTTTGCTTTCTCCGGACTTTCACTCGTACTCTATTTGTTTGTCTTGCTAAATTGGACCTGCATTTCTATCCTATTTCTATCGTAGACTTTCACTCGTATTCTCTTTCTTTCTCTTGCTCTTCCGAGATTTTTGACTTTCTATCACTATCTCTAGATTTCTCTCAGGACTTCCTTTACACTCACTCCTTCTCTGGATTTCTCTGGAATTCACTTTCGCTATCTTTGTCTGGTCTTCTCTGACTCTGATTGTCTTTTGCTTTCCCTTATCAAACCCTTTCGCCCTCTCAAATTTCAAGCACTTTCAATCGCTTTGTCTCGCTGTTTTTCTATTTCCTTGTGAGATTGTCTCTTTCATCCTTCCTGTTCTTCTTTTCCCATCTCTTTTTCCCTCGGCGCTTTTGTCATTCTGTCTCCTAACCCCCTTGACTTGTTTCCTTTCTCATTTGCAGTTGCTTTCTATCTGTTTTTGCCTCCTTTACTTCTCAGTTTCTCCTGCAACTTCTTTATGGCTGTTTCTCACTTTGAGATTTCTGTATTTCTGGTTGCCTTTGACTCTTATGTGATGACATTCTCCTTTTGTTCCAATCCCCAGAATTGTCTCTCCGCCTCCAGCATGGTCTATAAGCATCCCGCTTTCTCCCTATCACACACCCGCACCATGTAAGGAGGACTTGAGAGCCCAAGATAAATAAGAGGATAAAGATTTATGTGTTGTTTGTTGGAGAAATTTATTGAGAAAGTGACCGCAAGCTCGCCATAAATTGTGGAGAGGAAAAATAAAAAGTCACTTGGAATTGAACCTCTTATCCAGCAGAAAAAAAAAACAAAAGGGGAAAAATTCTCCGAAAAAAAACTCACCGTTATCAACACGGAAAAAGAAACTCCCCCAAGTAAGAGGAAAGGCATGCCCTGATTTAATTTCCGTACTTAAATCCCTCCTTTTATTTTGACGGGGTTGGGCGTCCTTTCTGTCATTTTGGTAGTGAGGAAAAGCAGTGATGGAGATGTTGTGTTTTTCTCTCTTTTTTTCATTTTTGTCCTTGTATTTCTCCGGTATTTTGTGAATATGAAAGTGTGTCTTCCCAACAATTAAGGAGATGAGAAGGTGGACGGAGTTGTAAAAACGAGGAGGATCATCTTCATGGGCATAAGGTTTAATTCTTTGTGGGCAAAACTTTATTTTTTTCTTCAAGGGTGGAGAATGAGAAAGATTTTTAGTGTTGGCAGGGTGGGAAAGTGCCGGTGGAAGATTCTTTTGGGGGGGAGTATAAAAAAACAAGGATAGAAGTAAATAATTGCAGGAGTGAGAGGTGGGGACGGAGGAGGAAGAGGAGGATTTTATGGCTGTGAGGAGATTTGTATTAGTTCCCACTTTTGTCTGAGAGAAAGTCGCTCCTCCTCTTTCTTGGCAAACGACGGAGGCGAGAAGGAAGATGACATGAGGAGAAGACTCATTAATCTCTTTGTCTCCTTTTTTCTCTCTCTCTTTCTCTCTCTCTTTCTCTCTCTTTCTCTCTCTCTTTCTCTCTCTTATCGTCCTCTTATTCTCTATCTCTCTCTCTTCGTGCTCTTTCTTTCTTGCCGTCTATCTTACTTTCTCCCTCTTTTTCTCTCTGGTTCTCTTTCTTTCTCTATATTTCTCTCTCGTTCTCTCTCTTTCTCTCTCTCTCTCAATGAGTCTCTCATCCACTCATAAAGTGAGGGGAGAGGGACATGGCAGGCGAAGTTGTATACATAAATGCTTGTGTGAGTGTGTACTATGATGTGTGCTTACCTCGTCTCCTCACTTGAATGGTGTCTCTGCCATGCTTATTTCCATAAAGCATAAAGTTCTCCCCCTTTTCTCTCTCTCTCCCTCTCTCTATCTCACCAAGTTCTCCTCCCTCTCTCTCTGTCTCCCTCCAAAGCCTTTGCCATCTTCAAGAGCGAGATCATCATCACCATCAAACAATCGCCCATAAATCATTCTCATGCCTCCGAAAACTTACCAACAGTATTTTGCCTCATGAACCATGTAAAACTAATTAACCAACAAACTTTTCCAATGCTCACACACGTATAGCCTTCCTCTCTCCTTCAACCCTCTCTTGCCCCCCCCCCCCGCGTTTCCCTTTTTCTCCCACTGGCTTATTCTCCCTTTCATGTCTCCTCCTCCCCCGCCGCCCCGACTCCTTTTTCCATTTCTGTATTAACAAATCCATATAGAAGCATGGGGCCTAATTACCGTTATTTTTCACTCATTTCTTTTCTCATCGTCTTTGAGAAACTTTTTTCTCACATTTTTCCGTTCTTTCTCGATTTCATGTCCTCCGTTTTTCTTTTCGGGTGTCTCTTTTGCTTCTTCTTTCGTCCAGTTTTTCTCTCTTGATAATTCTTGTTATGAATTTTCTTTCTTGCCGTTCATTTATCGCTCGCTCTCTCTCGCTCTCTTTATCGTTCTTTATCGCTCGCTCTCTCCTCTCGCTCTCTTTATCGTTCTTTATCGCTCGCTCTCTCTCTCGCTCTCTTTATCGTTCTTTATCGCTCGCTCTCTCCTCCCGCTCTCCTTCTTTTGCTAAGCCTCTCGTTCCTGCCTTCCACGTTTTAGTCTTTCTATATCTGTCCCTCACACTTCCTCTTTTTTATCTATCTCTGTATCTCGCTCTATTCCTCTCGTATTGATGCTCATCCCTGTCTCGTCCTTTGGTGGCACTCCTTCTCTTCATATTCACACCTCATCACATCCATCATATATGTTTCCAGTTGGTGCACAACCCATTTAGTGATGGATGGGAGAGAAGCCTGTTCAATTTAACATCTGGCTCCTGTTCCTGTCCCGGCTGAAATTACATAATTGCGGCTTGGGAGCTCCATACGAACTTTCTCTTGTATTTAGACACACCCAAAGAAAAAAAAGGTTCATCCATTAAAATGCATTAAAACTGAGGAGAATGCAGAGAGGAGTCTCTTTTGGCACATTTAAATAGGTACAACTCAGTGTAAAAATATGTTTTTGCAGCATTTCGTCCATGCTCAAGGCCCACAGCAGGCCATGAAGGCTGATGTTGATGTAACAATAAGAAGGAGAGCCTGTTAAAAGGATACAACCGACGCCATCAATCAAAGCCATGGGTGGGCAGGGGGAGATGGGGGTGTGCATAAATAGTTATTGGGGTGGGACGCAGGGAAAACAATGTATTCATATACAAGGGGGATGAAATGGAAATTATGGGGCTTTGGAGTCTATTTTTTTCTTATTCATTCCTGTATTTAGGGCAACTTTGCAGAAACTCTTGGAATATCTGCAGTAGTTTCCGTTAGGACATAATGAACATCTTTGCATAGGAGAATCCACTGCGCCTTGCATTCCTTGCTGTTCATGTCTTTGTTTGTTTCTTGTTCTGTTCCTGACCCTGAGATTCATGATTTTTTAGAATTTACTCTTCCTGTTCTCATTAGAGTTCCTTGTGTGTTACCTTGGTTTTAATTTGAACTTGACATCGTACTTGAAATTGCATTTTCAAGTCGGTATTCGGATGCTATTTGAACTTGGTTAATATATGGAGTTAAAGTAATTTTAATTTCAGGAAAAACAGCAACCTTTTTGTTTCTTTGTTTTTCTTTTCTCTGTGTTTCTGTATACTATTTTTCCTTTCTATTTTCTACCTTTCTTTCCTTTTTTCTTTTATATTTTCTGCGTTTCTTTCCCTTTTTCTTTTATATTTTCTGCGTTTCTTTCCTTTTTTCTTTTATATTTTCTGCGTTTCTTTCCTTTTTTCTTTTACATTTTCTGCGTTTCTTTCCTTTTTTCTTTTACATTTTCTGCGTTTCTTTCCTTTTTTCTTTTATATTTTCTGCGTTTCTTTCCTTTTTTCTTTTATATTTTCTGCGTTTCTTTCCTTTTTTCTTTTATATTTTCTGCGTTT
>JAQGBT010007169.1:0-11356 GCA_034698585.1 Disparrhopalites patrizii | reverse complement strand
ATCAAGAGACAGAGAGAGAAAGAGAGGAAGATCAAGAGACAGAGAGATAAAGAGAGGAAGATCAAGAGACAGAGAGATAAAGAGAGGAAGATCAAGAGACAGAGAGAGAAAGAGAGGAAGATCAAGAGACAGAGAGAGAAAGAGAGGAAGATCAAGAGACAGAGAGATAAAGAGAGGAAGATCAAGAGACAGAGAGAGAATTTAAAGAAGGATGTAGGGAAAGAAGCAGAGAGAGAGAGGGCAAGAAAGAGAGAGAGAGAGAGGGAGAGAGAGAGAAGGCAAAGAAGGACGCATGAAAAGAAGCAGAAAGAGAGAGAGACGACGTAGACATATTGAGATGGAGATCAAAGCAGAGCAGAGAAAGGAGAGCAGTTTGATTGAGAAAGACGCAGAGGGAGTAAAAAGTGCAAAACCAGAGAGGGAAAGACGTAGAGAGATATAAAATAAAGGCAAAGATGGAGCGAGAGAGAAACAAGAGTGACAAATGTAATTAAATATACCACGGGGAAAGGAGAGACTGAAAAAGATTTTAAGTCACGGCTCGACTGACAATGAAAGAAAAGAGAGGTTTGAATGACACACTGTGGAATTTTTTGTGACTTGTCAATATTGAGAACAAGCTTTTGCATATGATGGGCCAGTGATTGTTTCTATGTATACCTATGCATGTATGTTCGTGCATGGAGATGCAGAAGAGCGAAGAGAAAGAGCAAAGTGTAGCTCTCGCACGTGCAGCCTGTAAAAACTGTCAACTAATATGTGAATGCAAGGAGGACCTACATAAAATGTGTCCGTCAAGGTAGCTCTGTAGTTATTTGGCCACAGGAATATTATGCATAATGCACTCTGTGATGCCGGTACCAATTCCTGGGTTAAAAGTATACCTATATACATACAGACACGCTATTCGTGTACTCGAAGCACCTGGTTTCCGACGGGAGAGAGTAAATATTTGTGGATTGGAAACCGTTGCATCTCATTGTTGCCCCTTCTGCACTTTAACCCCATATGGCTTCAGGGATGACTGGATGGAGGATAAGAGATCAGGCTAAAGATATTTGTAGGTAAACCTTTGACCAAAGAGCAACCTGTCGAAAGGGAAGCCAAGAAAGACAGAGAAAGAGACGGACACCGAAAAGACAACAAAGACAATTCATCCTTCCCATTCATTCTTGGACTACAACAATTACTGCTCAGAACGCCGGACTAAATAGCCCAGCAAAAGAGGCAATCATGTATACAAAGAATAAAGCTTCACGTCTTTTATTAAATCCTCAGCATTGCAACAATTCTGTGAATCTTTCAAGGGAATGTGTTGAAATGAAACGGAAAAGGTCATTGCGGGGATTCATAGTGGGCATTGGGCATATATAATTTCATGGATGGATTCTATATAGTAAAAACGTATTCCTCCTATACATATTTTTTCCTGTATGGTTCGATGACCCAAAGGGTCCATGTTACCTGCCTATAGCCAACAATGCAAACGTCAAGTACATATTTATACACTTCACTTTTCCTTCTCCAAAAAAAAATATTTCCCGTTTCTTCTGGTACACTTCACCTTACAGCTCTGATTTCTTCTTTGTTTATCAGGAGTAATTAACAAGTGATGCATCCAGTCTTTTGTGATCAGAATGTAGCCGCAGGAACAATCATGCAAAAATAGCAAAGGTACAAGTTCTACGGTCATTTACGCATACAATGAATTTCAACATGCACTTCGTCCATCCAAAAAAAAAATATCGGTACAAATCCCGCATACATACATATATAAAAGTACATATATGAAGGGTACAGAATCAAGACGACTTAAGTTCATTCGTCCTTAGGAGAAGAAAGAAATCAATATCCTCGATGAGGCATTCTAACGGGAAAATTAATTCTTAACGAACTGTTTAAACTAGTAAAACTGAATTGTAGCCTTGGAAAAAACTGTCGAAAGTCCCAGTTTGGCAGAATTATTTATGGATCAATCTCAATTTTCTAAAAACAAATGGACTCATTCCCTTTTGATGCTCTACCCTTCATGTTAGACATATAATGGAAAGATATTGAGAATTATAAAATGCGAGAGAGGAGAATAAAAGGTAACGTCCACTTAAATACAAGAGACTTTCCAAGTGAATGAATCGGTAAAAGAAGAGAGAATGAATAATATGTAATAATGATAGAAATACAATAATACAAAGCAAAAAGGAAAATACAGAGGTACATAGGTGAATATTTTTTTCTTATTAATGAGCTTTGGAAATAAGCATTAGCGTACAGATCATTGAGATACACCCTGTTCCTGCTCCAAGCTTCTAATTATATGTCTTGTTCATACGTTCAGAGCCAAGTGGTTGCCTCACATTTAGTCTTTCCCCTCTTTCCACACCAGGATATGTGTGTACAAGTACTTATTTCTATTATTATTATTTACTATTATTGCTGTGATTAATCATGCACACATGGAACAATTTTCCATTCTCTCACCATTTCTCTCTCTCCCTCCCTTTGGTCTTCCCGTCCACATTTATCAAATATGTCTTGTCCATTCTCTTTTTTTTTCCACCATTATAAATGTAAATAGTTGGTAGTTGGACTGTAAATATAGGTATTATTGGTGGTAATAAGAAGTAGTTTTTTTTATTCCGTCCTCATGGATGAGATTTAAAATTACGTATGTAATACATACATTATGTACATGGCTCTACAATGGGCTTGGTGAAGCACCCCATTAGAGACAAGTTTATGTATGAATTCTACCAAAAAAAAATTTTTTTGCGTATTTATGTATTTCATATTTTGATTATTCCATGATTATTCATGAAGCTCCCAAAAGCTTGATAGCTTACTAAATAGGAAGGCTACTATATGATATACCAATGCAAACATTTTTTTTTTAGGAAATAGTAATCTGTGAGGTACTGGGAAGGAAGTGGATGATTAGCCATTGCATGTATATTATTCTTGGTAAATGTGTACCTACTCATACAAGCCAATATGGGAAAGACGTGCAAAAAATATTTTTTTTGAGTATAGAAGGTGGTAAAAAATTTTTTGGGGTGGTAAAGTATCAGTAGTTAGTAGTTTGGTTGGTGTAGTAGTCTGTATTATGATGATAACTCACGTATTTACCACCATAACTCCTGCATTTCTTCCACAATGTACATGAATTGTGTGCTTCCATTGTTGTGGTCAGTCTCCACTGAAAACCCCTTTCTCAGGTGCATTTTTCAAGTAGTCCCCAACAAGGTAGTGTGAGAGCTACAAGGAGTAAGATCACCTGGGAAAGGACGGCCTTGCAACGGCTAGAAATACTGGTCCACTTCTTCCTACACTAGGTCGTCTCCTCACACAAGACGTTTAACTCTTCCACTAAAACTTTGAACGTCCTCAACACATGTTTCTCCTCACAACAAAGGAGTTTTTTCCCCGCTAAAGCACCTGCTGAAAAAAAGGGAATTAGTGGTCAACGGAAAGTGTCTTCTTCATCAACGACAGTGTTTTCCAATTTTTTTTTAGTGTCCCCCATTATATTGGCACTCTTTTTCGGGGGTGAAATAAATCTGGGAAATTCCGCGTTTTCTTGGAACATTTTATTCCTTTTGGGGAACATGTGATTTTTGTAGTTACAAAATAATGCAAACAAATGCATACGAATAAATACAAATATACGCCTATATTTACTTGTCGGGCTTCAGTGGCTATTGAATGAGTGAAGAAGAATTTTTGAATTGTAACTTTTAAAATCAGAAGGGGACATGTGAGAAAGAGTAGTTGTGAAGCTATTGAGGGGAAATATCCAGGAGGAAAGCACAGACGTAGCCTCGCATTCAAGACGTTCAACAGGTGTGTGAAACTGATTTTTTCTCCTCTCAGGGATTTTATTACTTTCTCAATTTATCCATCTTTTCATAATCCACAAATTGTTTATTCTGTTCCAAATATTTTTTTAAAAAATATGGAGTGTGATTCACGGTGTGTGAGTGTTGCGCGGATTGTCCCTTGATTTAAATATTTTTTTGAACTCTTCCAACCTTTCGATGAGGAAGGATTTTGAGTTGCGAGTGGGGGATTTTATAAAAGTAATAATCATGACACATTCTCAACCATGGAAAGAGGGTGAAGTGCGGAGAAAAATGATTTCCCATTATTTCCGTGTTAAACAAAAAAACATTTTTTTTTTGGAGCCAAGGTGGAATGTTTTATTTTCATCCTTGTTCAAATCCCACATTTTTTTCTGTTTACTTGGAAAAACACAGATACACCGCACTTTACAATGGATATTTTTTTGAGGGAGAAGAATAATTATTGGGTTTAATTTATTTTAATATCAAGTTTACGAATCATAACCCTTTGAAATGTGTGTATGTGTCTCTGTAGTATATTTTTTTACATTTACATTCGCACACCCAACAGCTTTTTCTCTCTTCCTCTCTCTTTTCTATCTAGCACTCTGTTGTCCTCAGAGCAGGAGGGTTGGAATACACATTTAAGAGCCTTTGAACGGAAAATTCATTCATATATGAGACTCTCACGGTAGCTGACTGAGTCAGTCATATTGTTGGAGTGATCGGTGCATGTGCATTTAACTAGACTCTACACAAGTGTCAATGGATTGTTGGTCTTTTTAGGCTTTTCCCCACTTCAACCCGACAGTATTAGATTGAAAATATACGATGGGAAGGGGGAAATTCGAGAATTTTTTATTTTAAAACATCATCTTTTTTTTGACACGTGCACTTTGTTCTCTAATCTTTGTAGGTACATTATTCAAATCTATTTTTAAGTCTCCAGAAAAAAAACGTGGAAAGCATTTATTTTTTTTCAAATTTTCTTTATATTCATATGACAGGTATCGTCATAATAAACTTGTCATTGTTATGTGTGAAAAAGTTTTGTGTCTCTTCCACTCCTGCATAAGGGTCGTGCAGTGTGTGACAATCTAAATGACTTCCTCTTTCCCTGGTCTTCAACGTTTACTCTTTTGGTAAATTAAAAATTTGAGTCATCCACTTTTTTTTTCTCATTCAGGAATTAAACAGTCATGCATTTTCATTTTGCGGAGAGAGATACGGGAGGAAAGAGAGGGAAATCTGTAATATTTAATGGATTATTGCACGACTTTATTATGTGACACAAGTGATTTCAGATCATTTTATAATAGTGTTTTGACTCCATTTTGGTCCACAAAAGTATACCTATTTGTTAGGGAATTTAATGTGTACCAAAATAATGGAAAAAACATGCATTTCTGTACTGACCAATCCCACACGGGGAATAAATACGGAATGAATGCATTTTATGGACATGTACATATACACAATCAATTCACTTTTTTCTGTCTTTTTAACTTTTTTCACCGTGACGTGAATATCCCTGCGATTAAGCCCAGTGAAGTGTAAATCCTGTCCTCTCATCCAAAGTTTTCCCTCTGACAGAATTCATTGTGGATTTTTTCAAACTATATTTGAAAATATACTTGATTTAGAGTTGTAGGAAGATCATTAGTATTGATTTTTTTGGACAAATTATATGTATGTTGTATTGGCGGCACAGGGGAATTCCTCCGTGTGACGAGATGATGATACGGATCTTATTGCGTGAAGAATGATGCTCTGAAGCATCTCCTTCTTACTGCGAAATGCTTTTACATTTTTTATATACCTTTTTTATATACAGAAATCATTTAGAGCACCCAGAGATGCCCAACAAAATTTGACCATTGTTTCGATTTTTCGGTCTTAAATTCGATTTTTTGAATTCCCCAACAGTGAAAGCAAAAACAATAGAAACAAAGAGCAGGATTTGCCTTTATGAGATTCTTGAGTGGGTTAAGCACGTGCCTCATCTCTAATGAGCTGAATTTTATTTTTTTCTAAATATTATTTATACTACCAAACTATAGACAGAGAAGGCAATTAAAAGTATTTAGACAATCAGCCGCTGCCATTTCTAGGCTTAACTAGCTCGAAAATAAAACTTAAAAAAAAAAAACGTGACAGTGACAGGGATTTCAGGGTTGCCACCTCCAAATGGTGTCCTCCCAATTAATGTGTGGTCACATAATGAACCAAAGGAAAATGAATAAAAATTCTTTTATAAAAAATCTCCAAAGAGGTGAATAAATGACAATATGCAAAATGAATGTTAAATGCACAATTTCAGTATTTTTGTTTGGTGTGTTTTATACAGAGAAAAAAAAATAACTCAACCTACGCGGCTGTGATGGATTGGTTTGGATAACAGGAATTGTCTTCTCCCAGGGTTCAAAAGAAGCCTTTTGTTTTTATTTTGGTTGAATTTCATAGAAGAGGAGAATTATATATGATTGAAGGTGGCGACGAGGGAGTCATCATCATTACGATCAGCATCATTACGACACATCATGTGGGATTTTTACACAAAGTGCAAGGGCTCGTCCTCTCCTTCACAGATCCAAATCACCGTTTGTTGACATTTCTTCTGGTCTCTTGAATTACAAGAGAAAATTAGACCAATCAAAATATTTGACGGCATAGGACCAGTGTAATTTGCTGCAGTAAAAGAAATTTTGTTCTTTTGGCTCCAAAAATAAGAAAATAAAAACGACTGTGGAAGATTCCAGATTACGCCACAAGATTTTAAAAAAATACTGCATTAACCGATTATTATTAATACTGAACGAAATTCCGTGAAACATTCCGAACTTCTGTGGGTTTGCATAAAAAATTTGAAAAAAATAAGACTTTGTTGACATTAATTAGAAAAAAAATAGAATTTTTCTTCAAGAACTGGCACGGAAAAATCGGTGTTTCTTATTTATGGAATGTGCAAATTTTTGTCCCTGTCACTGAACAACTCTGCATTGGATATATAAGAGGGACATTGACGGCAAGAAAATGTAGTGTGATTTTATTTTCACTCTTTTACTCTTGGCTCTTTATATTTTGTTTGTTTTTTTTTTACTGTGGAATAGTTCAACTTTCAAATTCCGTTCGTCCCACATAAGTTGAACGAATTAAGTGGTGTTGTTTTTACGAACTAATAAAATAAAAGGGATCTATGAGTTACCACATATAATAGATAAAAAATATATATAATAATAAAAACCAAAAAAATTAAACATGACTGTCTCGTACACTGGCGACGTGGCTAATGGCAGTCACTTTGGCTGCTTTTGGAAGATTCTCATCAGGTGAGTGTCATTTTCTCTCATTTACCCTTTACATTCTTTCATTGACGTCAATTTCGATTCATGTAATATATTTTCTTAACATACATATATTTAAAATCTCAGAAAAAAATTAGCTCCCATTATGACAGTCTTGTCCCTCAAAAATTGTGCATGGCTCTTTACGTGTGCCAAACAATCCTATGGACTATTTAAATCTAAAATAGATACATACTTTAATATGCATAAGGGATTACTGCGTGCACATCCTCTGTAAATTTATAAAAATGTATTTAATCACACTTAAGAAAGTGTTTTCCTCCCTTCAAAAAAATGCGGTTGACCTGCTTGGGAAGTGTACATTTTTTTATATTATAAAGGTTAAATTTTTAGTCTTGGTTTTGGTAAATGCTTGCACTAACTGCAATGTAAAAAAAAGTTGCTGCCCATATAATAGAATTTTGGTATGTGACGTGTAAATGCACCAATATACATATGCGAAGGAGAGTCCCCTGCCATAATCATATATAATATTTTTTGTTTCATTTTTTTTCCATATTGTTATTTTTGACTCTACTAATACAATATATAAGGATATAATGGTAGTACAGTTTAAAGAAAAAAAGTTTTTCCTTCAACAATGCTCACATTGTGAAACTTGTTTTTCACCCTGAAATGAAGAAAAAGAAAGAAATGATAATGTTAAGTGGGCAAAATGCATGAATGCATGTAATATAACGATGTGTGAATTTTCTCATTTCTGTCCATCTCATCCTCCCTTGAGAGACATGCAACATATAGGGGAAGTTTCCCTTTACTTCATTGGTTTATTGTTATTTATATTTTTTCTTTATTATTTTTACATTACTATTTACTTTTCCTTTAAAAGTCCCGCATTATATAGAGGCTTTTCTTATCCAGACGTTTTATAATAAAAAAAATAGAGGCCATAACAATTCCCTCGTGATTATTGTCTCTTCTTGTCCCGGTGAAGCCTGTACCAGTCCTTTCTTTTGACTGACGATAATTCCGATGGAATAATAACATGAGCTGTCGTAACAATTCGAATCTCGTACGTAAATGGCATTTTTTGGCAATGCTCACTTAAACTCCAGATTTGTTTTCGTACTTTCAGTCTCCAAATGTTCTTGGAAGGGTAGTGACGTCTCCATAATTTCCCTTCGGACTCCCAATTATTGCCAGTGCCAGATTATTTTTTCATTCACTCTTTATGAGTCTTCCATTAGCTAAATCAATTAAAAGTCCCTACAAGAATGCTTCCTGTTTACTTTCTAACCGAATTCTTCAAATACGGATATTTTCCAAAAAAAAATGTTTTTTTTTGTAATACAAAAATAAATCGGCTTGGAAAAATTTCCACTATCAAATTAAAATGCATAAAAATATTTTCTCCTCAGCTTCAAAATGCCGGTAATCTTTCCCTGAACGTTTCCCTACAAATTACGCCAAGAAAAAGAAAATCAATGTCAAACTATTAATAGCCTCAATAGTTTATACATTGTCCTACGGAATAAAATGGGATATTAATACACGAGCCAAACTTATAATATGTCATCCCCCTTCCCCTCCTCCACTAATTACTGTAGTCGCTGGTAATGGCTGTCAAAGAATGTTCACACTCAGTTAGTTACAATGGCACAGATGAGAAACAATCAACACATTGAGGATTAAAAAGTGCAAGTTCACTCAAATTGCATTTTTTTCCTCCCTTCCATAAAGTCATAATTACATGTGACTCGAGATTACAATTACTGCCGTTTGTTATACACGTTTCGTAAGCGAATAGGTGGATACAGTGTACATCTACGCATGCATGGTTATATGCATCAAATGTGCTGTTGTAATCAACTGCATCTCACTCATGGTGAGAAATTATGTATACAAAATGTATCCGGTAAAAGACTGTGTTAGCAAGCTGTAATAATTATATTGAAGTCCTATATAGGTACATCTATATATTGTGAAAATACTCATTTCCATGCTAACTCCATGCTTTCTTATTCATCCTAAAAACCCTTTGATCTTCTGCAAGAGGAAATGCCACCAAAGGGGTAAAAAAATTGAGACAAAAAGGGAGAAAGAGAGAGAAATCGAAACCATGTAGTAATTGCATATATAGGTAGGATGTACGAAAAAAAAAGGAAACGTAAACTTGCACTTGCACTAAATATGTACTGGGACGAGAGAGTCCACCATTGATGGTGTTGGGGATATCCTCGGACAAGCAAGCCATTGTAGAAATGTTTAAAGTGAAAAAAAACACAATGGTTCCCCCCACCTTCTCTGTCTACTTATTCCGCTTCTCTTCTCTCTGCATTCACTTTTTTTGAAATTAAGGTCGGGTATGTTCTTTCATCTTCACTCGCCATCCCCTCCTTGTTTAATAAAAGAAAACTTTTTTCTTAATGACGCTCAAACAAAAAAAAAGTTTAGGAGGAATGATATACAACTGTATATTATATTGTCACAAAAAAAAAATCCCCAACTCATATAAAGAACTGTACTGCAAATGGTGAAAGGCTTTTTTCTCTTAAAGAAACAAGTACGTTGTAAAAAGACCAAGAAGGAGAAATTACAGATATTCTCTTTTTTTTACTATGCACAAATCTACCGAAGAGGAAGAAGATAGCAGAAAGTACTTTCTGCATTAAGAACGAAGGTATATGTTTCTCTATTACAAAGGAGGGGAATGGGGAACGTGTTGTGGTTGATTGTTGGACTCTTGCAAATTTTTGCCCAAGAGGAAAGTACTCCTCTTTGGAGGGGGACGAAAGAAATTGAATATTTATTCCACTTTGCATCTTCACCGACGACACTTTACTCCCAAGAAGGGGAGAAGACTCATGGGGAAACACGGTGGAAAGGAATGAGGAGAAACTAAGACGTTACATATGTATATGATTACTTTCAAAAGGAGCCATTAACTGAAATTCATAAATAAATAAAACTGGCCAAATACACATTTCGCATGCTGCACACACACATTTCTTATGGTTTTATTAGTATCATAGTTTTATTATTTCCCCCTGAGAAGGAAAGAGAGAGAGAGAGAGGTAGGGACCAAGATAGACAGAGAGAGTCCAAGAGAGAGAGAGAGACTCATCTTGTTCATTAACTTAAATGACAGCCTCGAGAGTACATGAGTGTACTATGAGTATGCGTAATTAATGATGAAATTAGGCTTAAAAGAAACTCCGGGGCCCACAGCAGACACCTTCGCCCAAGATGTAGATGGGAGGGTGGGGGAAAGTGAGTGACAGATCACAAAGTGGAGTTCAAATGATTTATGACCTTTGGGATACCAGACACATGTATGGTGTAGATAAAAAACCAGAAAACAACAAGACTTCTATTTTTTTTGTGAAGAAATATATACATGGCAAATGGTTATTAATTGACGTCTTCTTTTTACGTGAATGGTGGTAAGAAAAAAAAACTAATAGCTCACCTACTGCAATCCAAATACTAATAAAACTATATGTACCTTGTTCCATTGTAGATCAACATTCAATCAAGAAAATGTCAGAGAAAAGAGTTCATATATAAGTATAATAATAAATACTGTTAAAAAATGCCTAAGTCAGATCAGGTTGAAGTTTCTTTTATATGACTTTTATTGGATTCATTGTTGTAAAGTCAAATATCAGACACTACAAATATGTATATAGAGGTAGCTGAAGTATCATGTAAAAGTGCAAGTACGACTGATCAAAAATTAATTGCAGCTTTGTTTCTTTTAAAAAAAAAGTTGATCTGCATTTCTCCTGTGCCAGGTGTAATATAGTTGAAGGGATAACATCGCAAAAAAAAAAAAAATGGCTCGCACCATCTCTGTCTGTCCTGGTACGCTCGACCGCTTTCTCTCCCCGGCTGTGTCCCTGTCTCGCTACTCTTCTTTCACTTTCTCTTGAGGTTCCTCTCTGACTATCTTTACGCCCTTTCCCTCTCTTTCTCCTCTTTACACGCTCTCTCTTTCTTTCTCTCTCGTTGTTCGTTTCTGGTCTTTCTGTTACGGTTTCTCCGTTTTTTTTTTCTTCTGTCCCTTTTTGCATTTTCTTTTCTCTCTTTTTGTATTTTCTTTTCTCTCTTTTTGTATTTTCTTTTCTCTCTTTTTGTATTTTCTTCTGTCCCTTTTTGCATTTTCTTTTCTCTCTTTTTGTATTTTCTTTTCTCTCTTTTTGTATTTTCTTTTCT
>JAQGBT010007168.1:0-11356 GCA_034698585.1 Disparrhopalites patrizii | reverse complement strand
AGAGAGAGACCGAGAGAGAGAAATACAAGAGAGAGACCGAGAGAGAGAAATACAAGAGAGAGACCGAGAGAGAGAAATACAAGAGAGAGACCGAGAGAGAGAAATACAAGAGAGAGACCGAGAGAGAGAAATACAAGAGAAAGACCGAGAGAGAGAAATACAAGAGAGAGACCGAGAGAGAGAAATACAAGAGAGAGACCGAGAGAGAGAAATACAAGAGAGAGACCGAGAGAGAGAAATACAAGAGAGAGAGCGAGAGAGAGAAATGCGAGGCAGAGAAGAACGGTAGAGAGAATTGAAGGACTCCTTGCTCACACCCTTGCAGTTTAATGTAACCCAAACGAATGTTTTTTGTCACTCGTCCTCACCGGAAAAGTTGAGCTAGGCTTTAATGGAATAAATAATTGTAAGTGTCATCAAGGGAGCATCACGATATGGTAGTGTCAGCCATGGTAGTGTTAATTTTTTTCCCCTGCTTTTAACAAAGAAGACACACAAGGTGTGTAAATAAATAAGGGGTGTTCCCATTAATTTCAATTCCAAGAATGAATTACATAGATAATAATATAATGACACTGTCTGGGCGAGAACGGACGTGATGTGGACTCTAGGGCGTGTCCACCTACACCAAACTCATTAAACAAGACCAAAAGAGACAAGTGAATAAGGAAGTACGTCCGAAAAGGCGGGTGAAATCCCATCAATCGCTAATGACGGAATGACGGAATAAATGGACATCTATACACAACTAACCGAGCACATAGCCGCACATTGCACAAGGTGCAAAAATTCCTAGACACGTACATACATCAAGGTAATAGCACTAAAACAGACACCCTTGAAAGGGAAAGAAGAAACGGGGCAAGGTGCAAAAATAGGACAGGAAATAAAAGTTGAAGAAACGTACTGAGAGAGACTGGAAGACGTCAACAGTTGCAAATGGAGGTTAGGAAAACACGTAAAAGCACAAAGGCACGGGGCCAGTAGAAGGAAACGCGTCTACTAAAGAAAACATACGGACCCAAAGAAATCTCAACTGACCCACATTCCCATGAAGGGGAAAGAGAGAAATATTGATAAGAATCCAGAGCCAAAGAGAATGTCAAGAAAACAACCGGGGGAAAGAAAGAAAAATCTTTGAGAGAGAAAAAAACAAGGAAAAAAAACACAAGAATAATTTGAAGAAAAAACAACCCAAAAGATAACCCGATGGAGGACCAAAGAGAAAGTGGGAGGGACATGACGCCTTTATAGTCACACCTATAGACGAGAGTCTCTTGAGAGAAAAAATGATTTTTTTAACAAACGAAAAGGGTGCTTACTGCAGAGAGTACCTTCAATGATAGAAAAAAAAAGGTTCCAAACGAAAGGACATTTCCGTCCTCCATCCTGACTGCAATGAGCAAAAAATTGGAGAATCCTACTGATGTACTATCTTAGGATCTTTTTTTGCACCCAAATAGTAACATACTACCAGGTTGTGTCACACAAAGCCTCCAGACATATGGAGAGAAAGAGAGATATGGAAATCTTGAGCATCTTCTCTTCCTCTTCCTCTCTCTCTCTCTCTCTCTTTCTTTCTATCTCTATCTGTTTTTCTCTCTCTGTCTCTCTCTCGCCCTGCCAAAGTGGGGGAGGGGAAATGTGACACCCTTAAATGTACACCTACACTCTGCCCTATCCTCTATACGTTAAAAAAAACCTTTTACATGTACCAGATGCAAACCCCCTGGAAATATAAGGAGGGCGCGGGAGGGAGAAAAAGGACATCAACTCTGACGTTCTATTAATGGGTAGCGATTACATGGAGACCTCTTATACCTAGAAATGGACGTGTATATATCTATGGCCTAATATGCACGCATGTGGTGGGGACAACACCATTCGCTCTACTCCGGAGGCATCAGCATGTACTTATGCACATATAGATATGTAAACATGTGTATAAGTATAGGTATGGATATATACATAGGTAGAGCAAGAAAATCGATTAGCTCCTTCCATCTCTGTACTAATTAACTGTCATCCGAGCCCATGTACTTGTAGTTCTTTGTGCACAGTTTGTAAATGTCTTTCTTCTGGTTTTTTCCCATTCTCCTTCTTTCTCTCTCTTTACCAGAGAATGAGTGGAAGGATAAGGAAAAGAATCAAATGGAGAGCAGTGAAGGACCAGTGGAAGAAGGAGGGCATGTAGACGGAGTAGGTGACGATTCAGTGGGTAATGAAGGTGTATGAATATATATGCCTTCACATGTACCGCGTATGTATATAATTATGGAAATACAGTTTTTTAAAAAGGTTCACTGGGAGAAGATGGTAACAAAAATATAAAATAAACTGTTGAAATTACCTAAGGAAACAGATTGATGAAAATAGGAGAAGAAAGTGCCGGAGTATAGCAGAAAGTTTGCGATTTGCATCAACCTACTCCCACTCAGATATGTAATTGGTATTTACGTGCATATATCGGCATGCATGATTGCACTTTTTGTAATTAGGCTATTGCAAATAGTTTTCCCACGGACAACAAAATCCTAGGTGGTGGGAGTATTTAGTGCCGTTTCTAAGATTTTCAAAGCTGAAAACTTGCAAGAGCTTGAGGAGTGTGCATATGAGAAAGAGAAAGCAAAAGAAGAGAAAAAATGTACATGCGAAAGAGTTAAAAAGGCAGGGGGTTAGAGACGGATAGTCGACGCTGAGAGACGAGAATGTGAGGAAGCGAGAGACAAAGTAAACAAAAGAATGAGAGAAAGCGAGACACAAAGTAAGCAAAAGAAAGAGAGAAAGCGAGAGAAAAAGTACACAAATAAAAGAGAGAAAGCGAGAGAAAAAAACCACAAATAAAAGAGAGAAAGCGAAAGAAAAAGTACACAAATAAAAGAGAGAAAGCGAAAGAAAAAGTACACAAATAAAAGAGAAAGTATACAAAATAGGGAGAGAAAGCGAGAGAAAAGTATACAAATAAAAGAGAAAGTATGCAAAACAGGGTGAGAAAGCGGGAGAAAAAGTATACAAAAGAAAGTAAGAAAGCGAGGGGGGAAAGTAGATGCGTGTCAGAAAAATAATATTTTAAATGAAAAACAGGTGAAAGCAATACAGAGAAAATTGAAAGCGAGAGAGCGAGAAAAAACCCCGATAAACAGATGAAGAAGCGAGGGAGACAGCGAAGGGAGGGAGATAGAGGAAAGTAATCTAAGACTAACAATGGAATAGAAAAAGAAAAGAGGCATACGAGAAGAAGAAGAAAGCGCTGAGAACGCAAGCGATTGAAGAGAAAGTGGCAGTAACGAAAAAAACGAAAGAATGAAGAGGCGTGAAAACGAAGTGCGAGAAAGCAATGGGAAATAAGGATGTATGCACCATAGAAAAGGCTAGTCGGAGCTATGCCCCCTTTTATGCCCTTGAATTGAAAAAACGCGGAAGAGAAACCCTCTTCTGGATTTGTGGAAAGCATTCCTCTTCCAACTCTTGAGAGATGGAAGAGAGGTTTCCAAGACACATGAGCTGCTGTGCAGTCAAAGGCAAATCTTAAGTGGCTAAGCTCTTGTCAAGAAGATAGGAGACAAGAGTCAGTGGTTCAAGTGCAACGACTCTCCCTTGCTTACCGACAGGAAGAAAAGGGGAAAGGAGTAAGGAAATGGGAGAAATTGGGGTCGAGAATGGGATAGCAAAGAAAGACAAGGGTGAGAGTAGAAATACCAAAGACCATACTAGAAACAAAAAGAATTCCGAAAGAACGAGACACAAAGAAAGAGATATATTAAAATCACCCACATTCAAGAATTTGGCAAAAAACTTGTACGTGAACGGAAGGGAAATGATGTGAGGTGGCGAGGTGAAGAGAGAAAAGCAGGAAGCGAAAGGAAACGTGGAAGAACCGGGAAGAAGAATGGCACAGAAGAGCCAGCCAAAAGTTTACGTCTTGACAAAAGTGGGAAGACAAAAAGGAGCGGGGAGATGAGAGAGAGGGGAAATATAGGGATATGGTTGATGATTGTGCATGTGAAAGTATTGCAAGCCCCTCGCTGTACAATGGGGGAGGGAGGCTGGGGAGTATGCACCCGTTAGTATTTAAAGTCTAGGTTTACTTCCGCTCCACTAATGACTCCTCGAATAAGTTTCCTCCAGTATTTTCATAATACTTTTCCCTCCATCCCTTTCTCTGTCTCTCTCAAACTCTCCTGCCCCCTCTGCCCTCTTTCCCTTCAACAAAGCTGGAGCCAAAGATATCTACCACACTGACAAGGTGAGACGTCATACGTATACACTTGCATGGGTACAAGGAGATGGGGCAACAACGACAATACGGGGCAACGAGGACAAGGAAAGGAGGGAGTACGTGGAGAACAGATTTAAAAATGAGGCACAGAGAAAGTAGGGAAGAAAGCGAGATGGAGAAAATCGGGAAAATATACAATGAAAGTAAAGAGGAAACAAAGTGTGGGGGAAAAGAGAAAGCATGAAAGAAAGAGGGCGAAATCAAGAAGGAAGAGAGAAAAAAAGAACTAGAAAGAAATCAAGGGATGAAGAGAGCGAAATCAAGGGATAAAGCGGGCGAAATCAAAGGAAAAAGATACAGAAACGAGAAGAAAGAGAAAGTTAGAATGAAAGAGAAAGCAAGTAGGAAGAGAAAGTTAGAAGGAAAGAGAAAGCAAGTAGGAAGAGAAAGCAAGTAGGAAGAGAAAATTAGAAGGAAAGAGAAAGTAATATGGAAAGACGTCGAAAACAACGAGGAAAAAGAGAGAAAATAAGGACAGAGAGAGAGAGAAAGCAATATGGGAAAAGGGAGAAATCAAGGAAAGTACGGAGGGAAGTAGAGATACGACAGATGAAAAAAGATAGGAGGCAACGAGAGATAGTAAATGTAGGCGTCGAGGAAAAAAGGGAGGAAAGAGATGAAAATAGAAAAAGAAAGGTAGAGCGTGGCGAGTAATGCATAAACGTGTAGAATGAAAGATATGCGCAGATATGAATGTAGTGAGACACGTATAAACGAAGAAAAAGGTGAAGTAGAGAGAGGTAGAGAGACATGAGTTCTGCGATCAACATATTCTGTGTAGAAACTACTTTATGGTGGTTTTATAATTTCATATGCATCCATGACTGCGTCTGACGAGCGAACGTCAGGCTAATTCACATCCGATATGGAAACCTTAAGTAAAATGTATCTTTTTATGCTTGATATTCATGGGAAAAGTTTTCCCTCTCATCCAATCTCATGACTGTTGAAGTCAGGGGAGGGAGAGAGAGAGAGGGGAGAACGTGTGTATGTCTGTAGTATCTTCCCGGCTTTTCTTTTTCTGCTCCTCTCCCTCCCCCGCCTTTCCTTGTCTTCCGTGTACGTACAGAATGAAATATCCTTGAGTGAAGGAGGTAGCAGGCCTAAAAACAGAAAAAGAAAGTCAGGAAAGAGAGAGAGAGAGAGAAAGGCAGGGAGAGGGAGAAAACCCTGCTGGTGCCGGTACTCCTACGGTTGAGTCCATGAAGAACGACTCGTAGACAAGGAGAAGTAGTGATAGTAGGAGAAAAGTTGAATGAAGAGGAAGCGCAAGAAATCCAATAGCTGCAGTTATCCACAGCTTACAACAAAAGACAGAAAAAGAAAGAAGGAGAGATCCAAGACTTCTCCCGGAATTATTTCTCTATCTATGGAAATTCTCGTTACTGAGATGCACAAGAAGAAGTTGATGATGATGACGACGGAGGAGTAGACGACGGGAGGTGAGCCGCAGAGTTTCTTGTACAAAGATGCACAAGTATTTATTAAGTTGTGAATTCATGAAATGCCTTTTTGCTATTCAAATTCAAACAGGCAAGGGACGAAGATGGGGGAGGAAGGAACCGCATTTTACAAAACTCGCTAATTGAATCATTTCAAAGTAGTTTATTCCGTGTATCCGTGCAAGCCATAATAAAAAAAGACAACATCGCACAGACTTTTGCATATAGGCCTCTCGTTCACAACAATGAACTAATGTACACACACATATACAAACATACATCCTGCTGCCACTACAAATACAACTCTGTTCTCATGCATAGTCCTTTTTTCAAAAGCACTCTTTGTCAGCTTCTTCAACTTTAGGTCTTCTTCTTCTTTTTATCTTGCCCCTGATTTTTCTTCTTCACATTCTTTGCCTTGAAATTATTATTATCACTACTACTACCACCACCACTATTATTAATATTCCTCTTTTTCTTTCGACTCCCCCAATTATTCTGGCCATGAAGATGAGACGGCGGAGGCCTCATCTTTTTCTTCTTTGGTTCAAGCAAGAATGGCAACTCATTCTTGATCTTCCTTTTCTTCGCAGATGATAATGAAGGAGAAGTGGAGGAGGATGGGGAAAGAAGAGAAGATGTGGTAGTGTTAGTGGTGGCTGTTGTCGATTTTTCATGAGTCTTTACTTTCATATCCAGCGTCTTCTTCTTTTTTAAGCTCCTCACTTGTCTGACATCATTTTCAACCGCTGCCATCCCTTCTTCCTTTTGGTCTTTTTTCTTTTTTTTCTTCATCTTCGGGCTCCTCATATCTTCTCCCCGCTTCCTTGTGGCTCCTTGGAGCCATGCATTCCCTTCTGGTTCTTCTCCCCCCGTCATATATTTCCCCCCTTGTCCTTCTAAGTCTTCATTTATTTTTCTCTTGTCATGTTTCTCTTTTGATTGTCGTATTATTTGAAGCCGTCTTTTCTTCTTCTCTATATCATATTTTGACATCCTCAGGATACTAGCTCGATCTGGCACATGGAATTTCCTCTTCTTCAACTCCCTCTGCCCGAGTTTTGGCAATTGAAGGACATACGGTGGGACGGGGAAGCCTGAATTTTCCAGAACTTGGGCGATTCTGAAATTTAATTATACATTTTTTATATCACTCCAACCATTCTCCCTTCAAAAGTATTAGGGTTAGTTAGGTTTTTTTTTCTCCCCTCTCCTCATGGCAATACCAGTAGTTCTCGTAATAGAAGTAAAAGCCTGGCTACTGGTAGTAGTAATAGTGCCATATGAAACTTAAGCTGTTGCTACAACTCGTTATGTCCTAAAAGAGACGCGACACATGCACAAGGAGAATGTCTCTCTCTCTTTCCCATACTCCTTGGATGTCCATGCAGTCTCAGTAGTAGTTCTACCACACAAGTAATATTACCCAAGGAACATTTAGAAAAAGACTCAATAATCCACCACTAAGTACATATTATACTGGCGAAACCCATTTGGCCTTTAGATGTTCACATTAAGGATTTTGTCTAACGTTTCCCATACATATAAAAAAAGAGCAGTCCCTCAGAAAAAAAAATTGTAAGTGTCGTGGTAGTAGTATTATAAAAACCATCCCAAAGAAGAAAAAAATCACCCCCAATGCCCTAACCATGTTCCACTTGGTCGTCTGTACATACAGCGTAGGTGGTGGGGTAAATATAAAAGATGTGAAGTGAGAGCAAGGGAAGGAGTTATAGGGAAGAGACGGGGAAAAGCATGGGTTAGGAGAAGGAGAGAAAGAGAAAGCGGGGGGGAAAGAGAAAGAGAACATTAAATTTAATCAAAAACAGTTTTCGTGTGAGAAAAAAAAAAGGAGTCAATGTGTATAGGAGTAGTAGTAGTAGCTTGAAAGTAGCCACGTTCACACGTACCTTCGTAAATTGTCACGGTCAGTCTCGGTGAAAAATGTTATGGCACGCCCTGTTCGACCAGCTCGTCCCGTCCGTCCAATGCTGTGAATGTACTCGATGGGAGATTGTGGAAGATCATAGTTCACCACGACTTTGACTGCTGGGAAATCCACTCCTCTTGACATCACCGTCGTACATACCAGGAACCAAATTTTCCCCAAACGAAAAGATTCGATAGTATTCTCTCGTTGACCTTTGCTTTTCCCCCCATGTATTCTTTCAACTCTCAACCCTGGAACATATTAATCAAACCGAGGTTTTTTTTATACCATCAAACTCAAAAAGTAATCCATCAACTCTCTCCAACAAGTATAAAAGAAACAAAATGTACTAAAAGAACAGGAAGGAGTCGCTGTGGAAGCAATGCTCCTGCCACTTCTACTACTACTAGTAGTCACATTAGAGGCAGGAAGAAGAAGAAGAAGTGGAAGAGAAGACGAAAGGCGATGAGGAGGAGGAGGAGGAGGAGGGGAAGGAGTGCCTCTATTCCCTAATATAATTTACCTACTTCAACTGAATCAAGTCCCAATAACTTTCAAACACCCTCACACTCCCTAACACAATAACAGGACATGGGGGGAGGGGGAAATTATGCTCACACATACAACTTTTGATACACACACGAATGGGGAAGAAAGGAGACAAAAGCCGCAAGTAGATTGCCTCTCCTTGTACTCCTTCCACATACTGTCATTACTTTCACTTCCCATTCTGTGTACACCTCAATCTCTCACTCCCCTCCGTCAAAAGTCTACCTTCATTACAAAATCTATGCTTGACGACAGCCATTCTCTCCCTCCCTTTTCTTCTCTCTTTCTCTCTGTCTCATCGTCTCCTCTCTCCATCCATCCCTCTCTCCCTCCCTCTCTCTCTCTCTTTCTTTCTCTCTCTCTGTCTCTCTAGGCACTCTTCTTTCAATGACAGTCTCTCCTCCACTTTCTCCATCTCGATCTCCCTGCTCCCCCCAAAATTCCAGAACATCCCCGACGTCATGGTGTTTCATCAACAAAATCTCTTTCACCCTGCATTAGTAAGTACTTCCCTCCGTTTTCCTCGAAATCAGGAGGAGGAGGAAACCTAGTAAAAGTACTCACATTGTGTAATTTTGTTTCCTTTCAACCCTTCCTAACATACATGTATACCACCTGTCCTTTTTAGCCCCCCTTTTAAAAGCCGGTGGAATAAGTGAGGGCGCCCGGGACCTAAAACTGCCTAATTGAATGAGTGAACATCAAGATCTAAACGTATGTTCTGACTTCACTTATGCAACGCCTTTGCATATTTTGCCACCCACTTTACAAAACTTGGCACGGGATCTACTCCATAATAAGGGAAGAAATTTTAGGGAAAACACATTAAAAGGTTTTTTTTTAACTAATGTTCCCGTGCAGTTATGACTATGCATTGGGTTTTGCACCATTTCATACAATTTCGCATTGTCGTGTGTTACAAGGAGTTTGGGATTTTACTCCAATGCCCTGTCTTCCTCTCCTTTCTCCCCCAAGGAGATATCGATCTCCCTCCCTCTCCCTTCGCCCTCTCACCAGTAAAATAACATAAATTCTCAGCTGGAAGCGTTGTATTATGCCGTATGTATAATGTAAGCGGTTTGCAACCCCCCGCAAAAGGAGTAATTCATGCAAATCATAAATATTACTGAGTTGGAATGCAACCTCTTATCCACACGCCACCGATTGCTTCCTTCCATTCTCCCTGGCTTTGACTAAGCAGACAGTTATACATATAACATTTGCTCAAACCGGACACAATACATGGAATATGTTTAATCACGTTTAATCCAGTTATACATAGACGGGGGAGTTCTTGTAAAATTTCACGTCATTGCGGTCCTTTGCTGGCCCAAAACACAAAAGAGGGATATTTAAATATTTCCTATTTTTGCTTCTTCCGGTTTTAAAACCTTTGATCCCGCCCACAGCACTAACTGTATTTGTTGAAGCCTTGAAATGTCTGCAGACAAAAAAATACGAATTTAAACTGCTAAAAGTCCTTCCCCCAAATATGGTAAAATACCTTCTACCTCCTCTTCCAGCTACTTTACTGCATTCCCCAGTCATGAACATGATTTATACCGTCATGTATTCATACGACTTGCACCAAATCTGTAGAGCTACAAGATCTCAATGATAATGCTGAGCAGGAGGAATTATGGGAGAGAGACAGAGGGGGTGGGAGAGAGAGAAAGAGAGACGGGTGGAAGGTGAGGGAGAGGAGGAACAGAGACACAAAACAAAGAGACATCGAGAAAGAGAGAATGACTACAATTACCTTGATGCACAAGTTCTGTGAACAACTCTTCGGCTCGATCCTGACTCTGGACGAAGATTAAAATCGGGGGCTCCACTCCCTGGAAGTAATGATAAACTATGTATGAGTACATAGTACATACACATTTACATACATAGCTATATACCAAGATGTATAGGTACAAACAAGAACATTTAGTAGTAATGCAACAACCAAAAGTTTAATTCCATTAAAAATCAAAGCCTGCGCATGCATGACTACGTATGAACAACTTTTTGGAATGAGCTAATGACAAGACGGGCGGGGGAGGAACAGAAACTGACGCAACGGAGAAAGTACGAGGAGGAGGTTAAAAGGAACTTGGAAACATGGGGAGGGTTATTTTTTAGAAAAAGAGAAAGGGAGGGACAAACAGGGAAATGCGGACTTCCACATGCAGACAGAGAGAGAGAGGGGGGAAGAGAAAACGTGAGAAAGAGGTCTAATAATAAGAAGGAAAGTGGCGGCAGACGAGACTGAAGACGACGACGGAAAGGAACAGGAATGGGGCGGGAGAAGGAGGTGGCGAAAAAGGAATTTGAGTACAGGATCTGCAGCCTCTAAACGGGGAAAACCTTTTAGTCAAAATTCAATCTCTTGGCAAAGGTGGCCATAATATGTATGTATACAGAGAGAGAAGAGAGGGAAGAAAAACGGTTGGAGAAATCAAAGCAAAAGAACTAAGTTTATCTTCCTCCCTGAATCATGCCGCATTACACATTTTCCTTACCTTCCTTACAAAGTCCATGAATGTGGTTAATTTACCCGCCTCAGTTCCCGTAAACACAAGTTCTTGCTCCACCAAATCCACCGCTGAGTTCCTAAACATACATCAAATCAAGCCACATAAACCCCGTGTAGTCAAGAAATGACATCAATATTGCATGTCACTCCGAGTCATCTACAACTACTACAACTGCTCACTACAGAACAGTCAATGCATACAGCCAGGTAGCTGGTGAGAAGGGAGTTCCCAGGCTCCTTGTACTAGAAAGTTGCTCTCTTCCCCTGAACAAACGTGTATGTGTGTGTGTATTAAGTAGCTACACATATCATACATATGCATATACCTCTTGCACATTTCACGCATTTTGATGAGGCAAATGCACGTAATAAACAAGGAAGCAGGGTGAAAGGAGCAAAAGGTAGGGCAAGCATGGAATGGCTCCAAAACATGGGGAAAAGTTCCACCTGCATACCTAATGTCCCCACCCACGCACCAAAATAATTATAATTCATGTTCAAGGCAATCCCCACCAAAAAGGTAATGAAAACAAATAGGTGCGTTAACGCAATGGTCCCTGTTATGGTTAAGTATATAGTGTACATACATACGTATGGAAGATCATGTGGGTAAAAATAGCACATTGTAATGCACG
>JAQGBT010007167.1:0-11358 GCA_034698585.1 Disparrhopalites patrizii | reverse complement strand
ACATGAAACAGCAAGCGCGGAGGAAGTGAATTTGAAGGGAATGCAAAATGAAAAGTACGCGAGAAAGTCTGAACACGGCTTAAGAAAGTATACGGATATGTAACATTATAGATACTTGCATAGGTACATATAAATAGTATAATTGTAGACGTTCAAAAGATTACGTGGAATGATAAGTCTTAAGACAACATTTCCGGGAAGAGAAAACAACAATAGGAAAAGATTCCAAGAAAATATTCAAGTGTATCTAATACAAATGTACATATATATGCATAGAAAACGTGCAATGTATCCGTCAAATTCCAAAAACTTTCCACGGGTTTTTCCTAATCTTTCTCTCCCGTCTTCAGCCTCTTATGTCGTCTCCCGCATAACCACAATGCCGAAGGCGAGGCTTGATGTTTAAAGTAGTCTCTCTCGCTCTTTTTGTGTTCTAAATTCATTTGAAATGTCAGTGGGAAATACCTTTGAAAGAGGAGTTTCACATGGTATACACGCATCTTTTTTTGCTAATTAAACTCTTGGCAAAGACCCTCATTCTCCCGTCTCTCTCTCTCTCTCTCTTTCCTTCTCTCTGTTATTTTCACGTAACATTAGTTGTTCCTGCATATCTCCAAATCTCGCCCATTCCCTCTCTCTCTCTCTTTCTCTTTATTCTTTCCCCTTTTAGCTCATCTCCTCCCCCCTCCGGGACTAATTATCTCCAAAGTATCACAAAAATACACCGGCATTCCCCTTCCCTCCCTCCATTTTTTCAAGTCTTAACAAGTTTTCAAAAAAACGGAGCAAAAAAAAAAACATTTTTTCTCAACATTTTCCTTCCTCACCAGGGATTTTGCCTCCATTGTAAAGACCAGCAGATTTTGTCAATCGCCGGAATCTTATCGCATGTTTCTCCGAAACTCTCCACCTCCATTTCGAAATTCTAATTTGAACAAACTTACTATCCAAGGCATTTTTTCTCTCCCCATTTTTTTTACTTGTCCTTTTCAACCAGCCCTCATTAGCCGGGAGTTTATTTAGAAAATATCTTCCCGAAAGGGCATATAGAAGATGTTGACTTTGGTATTACATCTAACTCCAAAAGGTCTTTTCCGCCAATTATTCTGTGTATCTATTCAGAATCTAACTTCAAAAGGGATGTGTTGAATCGAAAAAAATTAAGGAGAAGCTAGAACCGTTTTCCTTCATTAGGCTTCTTTGAAAATAATTAGGGAAATACAGTTTGAAGCGTTCCCACGTGTAGGAATTAGCTATCTGCTAAAAGGCTGCCTTTGATTTTTACATAACTAGGTAGACTCCCTATTTTTTATTTTGACTTCCCAATTTCTGCAGTTTTTTTCTTCTACAGTTTGCCACTTTCTTTTTGCCGTTTCTCTATTTCTCTCTCTCTCTATATCCAGTTTCCTTCTTTCTCTTTTTCTCCAGTTTGCCACTTTCTGCAAGGTCGCCGATGTCTCACTTTTTCCGACGCTTGCCTCTTTCCCTCACTATCTCCAGTTACCTTCCTCCTTCAAGTACAGGTGGCCTCCGTCCCCCTTTTTCTTCTGTTTCTCTCTTTCCCTCTCTTTCTGCTTTGACTTAACGAGCACGCTCACAAGGGAAGGAATGGGAAAAGCCGAGTGGATGAAACGGAGATAAAAAAAATTGAAAATGCAAATAGTCGAAAAAGATATCCATGTTATATGTGCGGGTACATAAGGGACAAATCTTCTGACGACCTGCAACAGAATTCTCAGAGGACAGGAGGGTAAGTAAAAGGATGTCTTCGAAAAAAAAATCCCTCCCCCTTGTTCCACACATAATAATGGTGGAGCTAAAGAGAGCGACAAAACGAGAAATCCTTTTGAAATACACTCAATTTGTGTATAATGTAGTAGACATAGGGAAAAAAACAATCCTTCCCCTGCCAATAACCTTCCCTTACCCCGTAAAAGAGACACCGTTCATAATTCCTAGTTCCGGTCTTAACCTTAATAGTGTGTAGGAATAAACGACGAGAGTCTCACCAGACAAAAGCCAGGGATAAACAAAAAAGTATTCCGAAATCTTTTTCCTCAAGGAGGAGCTACTGAGCCATCAAGTATTCTTAGCAGGAGTGGAACAAGTGGAGGGAAGAAGAGAAAAAAGGGAGAAACGGGGAGAAAGTCCATAAGAGAAAGAGACAGAGAGGAATGAGAGGAAAAAAAGGAGCACATATGTGAAATGTGCATAATGTCAAAGTGCCAGAAACAGTCAAAGTGACGTCGTCTGCGGCTCACTTTGACATCCACAATGTCGACGGGGATGACTAGGACTAATACTTTGTGTGGGTAAAAAAAAATACATATTCGTCTCTTGTATAGTGAGTAGAAATCCCTTTTTTCCTGGTAGAACCTCTTTTTTCCTACACTTTCCAACCGTACCTTTTCCCCTTCCCGTGCTCACTTATGCATGAACAAATGTGCTCTGACTATTATTATTAGCACTGCTCCATACATTTCTTCCTTGCGTCTCTCGTTTTATCTCGCTATTTCCATTTCTCTCATTTCTTCCCTGTTTGTACGATTTTCTCATCACAATTTCCATTCGTTTCCTGTCTTTTTGGGGTTTCTCACTTTTTCCTGACTTTCTTCCCCTCTTAGTTTTATCTCTTTCTCTTGACTTTCTTCCCCTCTTAGTTTTATTTCTTTCTCTTGACTTTCTTCTCCTTCTATAGCTGGTTTTCTCTTTCTATTGGTTTTCTTCTCCTTCCATAGCTGATTTTCTCTTTCTATTGGTTTTCTCCTCTTTCTATCGCTGGCCTTTTCTCTTTCCCTTGACATTCTTCCCTTTTATCTCCCTGGTCTTGTCACTTTTCTCATACAATTCTTTATCTTTTCTCTTCATAATTTTGTCTCTCTCTCTCTTTTGACTTTCTTGCCTTTCTCTCCCTAGTTTTATCTCTTGACAAACTCCCCTTGTCCCTGCTTTTTCTTTATACCTTTGTCCTTTCCTCTATTTACCTCCCTTGGTCTGTCCCCCTTTATTTTTTCACTGCCATTCCCTTTTCTAGTTCTCTTTTTCCCTTTGTTTTCCTCATTTCCTCTATGTATATTCTCATGCAGTGCTTCTAATTCTGTGCTTTTTTTTTTACTCTTTCTCTAGTATTTTCTATCTCTCTGCTACGTTTCCTCTCCATCAATTTTTTCTCTTTGTATTTCTACCTTTCCCGGTCTCTTTAGTCTCTCAAAGTATAAGGATGTCCCGTTTATTTTTGCCTCAATTTACCATTCCCTTCGAACACTACCCAATCCCTCCCTTTCTACATGATAAAACTATGTCGGTTTCTCCTTTGTTCGCCTTCCTCCCTACCTTTCCCTTCCGTGCTTGAGAGTCTCTCCTTCCCGGCCATCATTCGCTCATCCATCTATCTTTGGGTGTCTGTCAGACACCTTGAGCAAATGCGAGGGGATGCCCTTGCTGTAACACATCAAAGTGCTAAATACATATACATAGATATATCTTGAACATGACTTTGCCTGCTTCTGTAGCACGTGAATAATTGTAAAGGGGAGTAAGTCGAGCGTTAAGCCCCAACAAAGTTTGCCTCACATCTTTTTTTATCCTACTTCAACTTTGTAGACTGAGCCCTAAAATTTCTGTAAAGACTTTAAGACACTGTGTGGGGAAAACATTTTCGGAGACAATGCCGTATATCAACAATGCAAAGGAAATTTAAAAACAATATTAGGTATGTTAAAATCAATGCCCGAAAAATGAAGCTCAAATTTTCTTCCGGAGCAATCGGGGACAAAGATAAAGCGTTTGTCCCCGATATTTTTTCTGCGTCTCCAAACTATATAAATATTTTTAACGAGTTCGATTTTTTTAAATTGAAAACGTCTCTACCCAAATAGGTTAATTCCCGGCTAAACAATTCAGAAACCAAAATGGCATTCAAAAAAGGAGTGATTTTTCCTCTTGAATTTCTCCCTTGTAAAACCTTTTCGATTTTGATTTTCCTCAAAGCCTCAAAAGAACAAACAAACCATGTTTCCCGCCAACATGAAGGCGGCATATCTCCCAAGAGTGTGTCTTTGATTTCACACAGAATACACATAAAAAGCATGTAAATTTACCCCTTCCACACCACCGCCACCATTTACTGTTGCCACTGCATCAAAAAAGAAAAGTCCTATCCTATTACATTACATCACCACCCCCCAGAAAAAAAATATCCCATTTAACTACCCGGAAAATGCATATTGGTAGGAAAAAAGAAAAGAAGAAAAAAAAACAGAGAGAGAGAGAGAGAGAAGCATAAAAAAATCTATATACATTACAAGAGCCACGAAATGAGATTATATAGTCTCTCCTTCTCCCTGCCATGACCATTATCGTTACAAGAACAAGTCATATCCTTTTTACTAGTGCCCCTTCAAAATAAAAGACATTCTTCCTTTCCAACTCCCCCCGAGAAAAAAATCCGCTTTCTCTCCATATAATTACATGTACACAGCTCTCCCACTCATACAACGGTAGTGGTGAAAGGAAACGGAGGAAGCACCCTTGGTACGTTATTATGATTGGAAGGAGTGGGGGGGGAAAGGGGAAAAACATGGGAAAAGCAAAATAAATAAATGTCCCCACAAGGTGGGGAGCTTATACTTTTAGGGTTACGCCACATTTTTTTTAATAGAAACAGAGAGAAAAAGAGAGAGACAGCACCACAGGCATTTTATGAGGGTGTTCGCATTTTTAACAAGGCCAGTGTCTTGACGCAATGTCTCTGCAGGAAATGTGTACTTGCTGGGGTTCCTCTGTCCTTTTCCCAGGGTATGTGTTCCAACAAAGATTTAAAAACACAATCGGATAGACACGGGAGACAGGGGGAACAACTGACAAATGACTGGGAGCAAGGAAAACATATAAGAACATGTTGGATGGAGAAAGCCAGAAAAGAGAGAACCACGAGAGTACAAAACAAGTAATAAGGGATTGACAAGCGTGGAAAATGTACAAAAAAAATACAAACACAAGATATGCCAGTAAAAACAAAAATACATGAACAATGAAAAACGGAAGAAAAAAATCAGTAAAAGGAAGAAGAATATGAAGAAAGAGACGGGATGAAGAGAGGGGACGGATAACAAAGATTTAATGGAACCAAAACAGATCAAACAAAAGTGACATCATCGACGGAAAGGAAAACAGAAGAAACAACCAGGATTGCATCGGAGCAAGAAAGAAAGAAAATAAAACAGGAAAGTAGGATAGCGAGAAGAAAATACAAGAAGAATAAGAGCAAAAGAAAGAAAATCTGATACAGAAAAAAGGGGGAAAGAAGTACAAAATTGGAAATATTGAGGAAAAGAAGAAATCGGGATAGACAGAAAATGAAATGATAAAGGAAAAGACAGCATATTCAACAAAAAACTTAAAAACAGAAAATGAAATAAACAGAGAAAAGAAAAAATTAAATAAAAATTGAAATACATAAAATGAAATGAAATAGTAAAGCCAGAAAATAAAATTAAATAAGAAAGACAGAAAATTAAATGAAAAACTGAAAGAAAAGAAAATAGTAAAAATAAATTGAAAAACGAAAAGCAATAGAAAAAAACAAAGGCCGCAGAAAATTCCATATTTGGAAATAAAAGAAAAAAGAGATGAAAGAGCAAGACTAAAAAAGAAACGAGAACTAAGCGCGAAAGAAATTAGTCCGAGAAGAGACTTGAGTGATAAATCATAAAAAGAAAAGAAGAGAGAAAGTTGGAAGAAAGGGAGTATGAAACAGGCAAAATACAATGAAACAAGAAGGAAAATCAACGGGAAGAGCAAAAATGAAAAAAAGAGCACGAGAAAAACGGAGAGACAAAGACAAAGACGGAGAGACGATAAAAAATGCTTTGATCATCTCGTTACCAGTGTAACTGAAAGCCCCTCCGCCTGTCTCCCCCCGAAACGGAAGAAATAGCCGCCAAATTTGATTTCCTTGCATCCCGCACACTCACACACCAAAAGTTTTCTTCAGCACCGGTAACTAAATTTTCCCAGAAGCTGGAGAATATTAGCTTACACACAAAGCACGAGAAAAAAACAACCCCAACAAAAGGATGAAAAAAGGCATCTAAAAGTAAAAAAGAGGTCAAGAACTAAAAGTCAGGGAAAACGCAAAAAAAAAAAAAAAAGGACATGAAAGAGCCTCGAGGTGAATGTGATCTCTCCCCCATTGCATGGGACCAAATTATTCTTGTACACATAACAACTTTCCCCTTTCTGATTTCTAATTCTCTTTTGAAAAGGACGACGAACTTTTTTTTCCCAAGTGGAGGGCTGCATCAAATTATTATTAGTGAATGTGAACAATGATGGGGAACAGAATTTCTAACATGAGAAAAAAATTCATCAGAAACCCTAAAAACCAAGCCCAGGAAAAAACATACAAGTGCCGGGAATGATTGGCTCAAAGATCCCAACAAAAATGTCCTTAAAAAACCCAAAATATGTATTCTCATAAAAAATATTTGTTTTTTCAAAAAATTAAAAAAAAAAAAACCACGAGCATTTCTTTTTTCTAGTAAATAATGAAAAGAAATACTCAACGTTAATTGGCACCAGTTCCGTGGGGCGGAATTAGAAAATCTCCCGGGATAAATGCGGGACCAAGAGCAAATCACGCAACAATGAAAAAATCCACACAGTAGCACAGTTGGAAATAATAAAAATCCCCCCTGTACAAAATACAGGCAAAAATTCCCTTCCAAGAAATATTTATATATACACACGAGCTCATAAATTGTATTTCATTCCACATGTTACTTAAACCGGAACACGGGAGAAGATGGAACGGTGTAAAATCCCATAAAAATCCAGTTACTCGGGTTTCTTTAATAAAGGGAAAAAAATTTGGAAGGGAATGCGGGAAAGGAGTCATCAACATCTCATGAAAAGGCTAATGAGAGGAGTGAGAGAATAGGAGTCATATGTCTCCTCTAGAAACTTCCATTGTCTCGCTGTTTCTCTCAAGACTTTAATAAACATACATACGTAAATACATTAAAAGATCCGGGAAAACTTTTGACATTTGCCGACACTTTCTCTCCTTCTCACTCGCTTTTCTTCTCTTTCTTATTCACCTCTGATCTGTTTCCTTATCTCCACCTTTCTCTGCATTTTTCACTTTTTCCTTCCGTTCATCCTTTTATTATCTCTCTATTTTTAAATCCCTTACTTTCCGTCCTACTTTCATCATTCTCTATCCTGGTATCTACTACTATTTTTCATTCTACATCTATTTTTTGTCTATTTCTATTTTTCCTCTCTTTTTACATTTTCGTCCTCTTTCTCTTTATTTTGTCATTCATTCTTTCCCATTTTTCTCTCTCTGTTCCTCCATTTTTCTCTCTCTTTCTTTCTCTAATTTCTGTTTTTCTATCTTATTTTTTCTCTCTCTTTCTTTCTCTAATTTCTGTTTTTCTATCTTATTTTTTCTCTCTCTTTCTTTCTTAATTTTTTTCTGTACCGCTCTCTTTCTCAATTTTCTCTCCCTCTTTCTTTCTTAATTTTTTTCTCTATCGCTCTCTTTCTCTCTCTTTCTTCATGTTCTCTCTTTGCCTTTCTTTTCTCTGCCTCTTACTATTTTCACCCTTTTCCATATGTCATCTCTCGCTTTCTTCCTATTTTTGTCACTGTATGTGTCAATTTTTTGTCACTTTATCTTTCTATTGTCGGCCTACCTTTCGATTTTTTCTCCCTCTCGTGCTCTCCTCTATCCTCTTACTCTCTCTTCTTTCAATTTTAATACATCTGCGTCACCATTTTGTCTCTATCTTTCTCTTCCTTTCTTGTATTTCTTCATAATCTTGTCTTTTACATTATCTTCCAGCTATTTTACATGGAACCCCCTTCTAATTTTCCATGCTCTCCCTCCCTATATTTGTATTTCGTTCTCTCGCTCTCTCCCATTTCTTTCTCGTCTATTTCCTCAAACTTTTTCTCTGGCATACGCCGACTCCCTCAAATTTTCCTGTCATGTCACTCAAAACATATATTTTATTTTTTAAACATCTCCTTTCCACGTCTGGCTGTCCCCGAGAAAAGTGACAGAAATAGATGAGAGGCCCTCGTCCCAATTCACTTGTCACATGCTACACAGCCCCTAAAAATTCCATTATTTCCTCCTCTCTTCTTTCCCTTCGTAATGATAATAATAATACAGGGAATTTGTCACCAACAACCCATTGTCTTTGGTTCGGGAAGACTTACCCTTTACTAATACATACAGCATAACCACCACTATATACCTACACGTACCCACAAAGGCATATTACGTGACTATGCATACCTCAAACTATTATACCGTTCCTCATTCTTGAATAATATATCAAAGTTTCAATTATAAATTCATCCCGGACGGTCCTAGAATTCATGATTTTTTAAATTGCAAACGGGCCCACGTTCATTTTCAAACGCTTTATATAATACTCACGAAGGAAACTTTAAAGCAATAAACAAATTACGGTGGGGCAAAAATTTGACAAAAGTGTTACAAACAGGTTCAACAGGGCTAATCAGTGATTTTCTTTGGGAATTGTATTGCCTATCAGTGCATACACACGTAGATACATGTCTAAAGGTACCCGTAATACGCGCATGTTTGCGGAAGGGCCAAAAGAGAACCGAAATCGCACTTGTCATCTCTGTCGTTTCACATGATTCATTGATCTTTCCCAATTTTTTTTCGTGTTTTTGCTTTTGCTCACGCACAAAAACGAAATGATGGTACAAATATATTTTTTTGTATGTACAGACAATATATATTACATACCAATGTACATTACAAACACATCTTTTTCTCAGGAAGCATGAATCAGGAGAACTGAGGCGGAAGATCAAAGACAAACAAAAAATCTGCAGCCAAAAAAAGGCCAAGCGTTCTTGAAAAATTCTATCTGCACAAAAGTATGCATTAGAATTGGTTCAAGTGAATGCAGCCATCAAATAGAGAAGAAATTCAGAAAAAAAGGATCGAAAATGGTTGCGGGTCGAGTCAAGAATCTCTTTGGGAACTGCAAATGTACACATAATTCGAAGATTAGCAAAATTCAAACAAAAAATATTTCGGGAAATCAAAATTTGCCAAAAATAAATTCCAAAAATAAACACCCCGTATGGCGTTGATGGCAACTACAATTTGATGTGAATTTAGAAAACAAACAAAAAAAATCCAAACGACGTGAAAATCCAACAACCAAAAGTCCAAGAAAACTAGCAATAAGAAATGAGGAAAAACCTATTGACATCGACATGACTTGGAAAAATGATGGTGTAGCATTAGCTCAAGCGAAACATCCAAAAGAAAAGAAAAAACTATCACAGCACCCCCCAAAAAACCCTTTTACTCCCAACCATAAAATCCGAGGAATCACTACAGAAAAAATGGAAGTTACAAAAAAAATTACAAATGGGAAAATGTGTGAAATTTAACTCAATCCCATTAGCACGTACAGATGACTCACGTCACCCTCATCACTTTTTATTATTTACATCATATTTCCAACGCGAATAAGGCCAAAAACAGTTCAGCTTAACCACAAAGTGCTTAAACGAATAAGAAAAGGAGGAATATGCAACATTTATTAACATCATCCCAAATCAACTATGGCATTTATGAGGAGAGAAAAAACGGGGCCATTCATTACCAAATGTGTTTTCTGGTGTCAAAAATCTTCGTCATCCGTTCATGCCTTTCTCCCCGAAAATGTGCATACAAATTGCGTCTTTCTAAATGACGGAAGAGGTAATTCCGTTCAGGGCCGCAGATTTTCCAATAATAATAAAAATAAGCAAAACAAATCTTCTGCGATTCTCCAACAGTGGCAAGATTTTACAGTTTAACATCATCAACGGGGAGTTTCAGCACATTTATTTTTATAAAACCGGAAGCAATTTTTTTGTAAGAACTTTACTATGTACAATTTCTGCAGAATTTTCCAACGGATCCCCAATCTCCTTGTTTGAAAATATGCCTGCACTTTTCTACTTCAGTTTCTACGAATTATTTTCTCGTGTCAATTTCTACGGATTCTTCACTCTTTTACGTCAATTTCTAGACATTTTCCTTCTCTCTCTGTCTCTCTTTGTACCTAAAACAAAATTTCCATTTGACTATCCAGCTTCCCCCTACTTCGGTAGCTCCATCCAGCGAAACCATCCTGACGTTAAACCCCATTAAAATTATCCGGGAGAAGTGCTAGTAATAAAAAATTTACTGAAATAAAGCCTACAGATAACCTAAAAGAGCAGGGGAGAGATGGAAGATCCAGCTCTTTTAGTGAAGATAGATTAAAAAAACATTTTTTCTACAAAAACACTACCTTCATTAGACAAACCCCTGAGCGTGGATGGTCAACTACGGGATAATAACCGTAACTACACTTTCATTTTATACGTCCATTCCATTCCCCACTCCGTGGCAGGTAAGAGCAGAGCAATGAGACCGATTAATGGAGACCTTTACGACGCACTCCAACAGACAAAGGGAACGATTTCCCACCAAATGAATTACTAGACGGAGGAGAAGTTCCATAAGAGCAGGCAAACCCAGTAAGGTTTGGTGTCGCGTGAGAGACAAGGAGGATTCCCAGGAAGATAAAAGAGACGGAGAGAAAGAGTAAGAGATACAAATAGTGAAAATGAAGAAAGACAAAAAACCAATGGTAACAGATGGAGACAGAAAAAAATATAGCAACAGAGACAAATCCAAGTTTCCACACAAAAACATGAGACAAATAGAACGCCAAAAAAGCATCCTAAGCGTAATACCGGGAGAAATCGGTGAAAGTAAGGAGAAAGTACAGCAGGATAAAAACAAAAAAAAGAAACAGGAACTAGAAAAGAAGATAAACCGGAAAAACGAGAAAGTAGAAATAGAAAACAAGAGAAACAAGCAAAAAGAGAAAGTAGAAATAGAAAAGAAGAGAAACAAGCAAAAAGAGAAAGTAGAAATAGAAAAGAAGAGAAATACAGAAAAAAGAGAAAGTTGGAACAGAAAAGAAGAGAAACACGGAAAAAACAGAAAGTTAGAACAGAAAAGACGAGAAACACGGAAAAAAGAGAAAGTAAGAATGGAAAACAAGAGAAACACGGGAAAAAAGTGAAAGTAGGAATGGAAGGGAAGAGACACACGAAAAAAAGAGAAAGTAGAAATATAAACGAAGAGAAACACGGAAAACAGAGAAAGTAGAAATAGAAAAGAAGAGAAACACGCAAAAGGAGAAAGTAACAATAGAAAAGAAGAGAAACACACAAAAAGAGAAAGCAGAAATAGAAAAGAAGAGAAACCGAAAAAAGATTAAGCAGAAATAGAAAAGAAGAGAAACCGAAAAAAGATTA
>JAQGBT010007166.1:0-11358 GCA_034698585.1 Disparrhopalites patrizii | reverse complement strand
ATCCATAGGAAAAGTGGTTTTAGACTCGCTTCATTTTGCTGTAATTACAATAAAATTCGTAGATTGATTTTGCTGAAAATTCTTGTGGTTGCTGACGTGAAATTAAAAGTACCAAAAATATCGTTTTTCGTTGCCAATGTAGAGTCCATGTATTTGTCATGGAGCAATCACTTCGATTATATCGCAAATTTTTTAACAGCAAATAACTGCAATCACCTTCCGTAGATGGATTGATCGATTAACTATAGTTATATATTTGCAACCATTTTGAAATTTTTATTTGAATCAAAATTACGAATTTGGTGGCGGTTTTAGTTTGGCACATCGAAGAAAACGGTCACTTTTTAAAGACCGGTAATCTGGTCGATGGTCACCTCAAAAGTGCGCAATGGTCACCCGCGTGACCTATAATCCCCTCGTGAGCATCCCTGCCCTAAACTAAAGGAAAAAGTATGGGCGCGAACGTTTTTTTTAGGGGTTTCCTGCCAGCAATCGCTTGTGACGTGAGAAAACTGAGTTTTGGTAGTGAGATTTACATATTCGTATTTCGTATCATTAAATAGGTGCTAAGATTCTATTATTAAAAAGGAAAATATTTTGGTTCGGTTCAGGTTCAGGTTGAATGCTAAACACAGATTTCGTTTTACCGCTGCTGTTTTCCCGGAAAGTAAATATTCAGTGATAAAGAATTAAATATTCTGTGTAGGTGCTAATATTGTGTTGATTGTTGGTGATGATGATGCATACTTGTGTGTTATGTGTAGCTTTAAAAATCTACTTTTTTAAGTATGGAATAAAGATAATTGTTTCATTATTACGTGAATCCATCATAATGTGCTAACATTTTGTGATCTTGATTTTGCCTTCCAACTTCCAGGTGGAAAAAACAATTGATGGAGCAGCAACGTAGCAAGTAGCACAATGCTAACTTGATTCAATACTCGCCCAAGAAAAAATGTCAAGTGACAATGACATGATGAGAGGAAAAACTGTGGGACATTCCATGAATGAATCTTGAAAGACTGGCAGGTATGTTAGAAAAACTAATTCAACTAAAAATTAACCCAACGGGTGTACTTAACATTAAATTCTGCACAAATTGTACGTATAATTTCTTGTTTAAACGCTTTTTCAGGTTCTGTACTTAAAGGGGTAACGTGCCACAATGGAGAATCGCGTCTTGGAGGTCTGTAGTGGTATATATGCATCTTAATAATAACTTCTAACCTGAACCACTAGACCCAAGTTTGATGTTGGAAGAAGTCTCGTTCATCGTAATAAATATTAAATATGTGTGGCAGGCATTTAACTGAAGTTACCAAAATAGTTTTCGAAATTTAAATGCAGCGTTTATTAGTCAGATGAAGAAGACGTGAGAGACGAGAGAAAAGATTTTTGGAAGGTGCTAAACGCAGGCAAACTAATGCATTATGTATTTATGAAAGTCCTCTTATCCTGCTTACCTTTCTTCCCTGTTCAAAGTAAGTACGTTGGCTTTTGTTGACGTCTGAAACAAGAGATGTGGTCTAAATGTGATGATCAACGTTGGTTACGACACACGACACCCGATACCATACCCATACGGTTTGCTCAGTAAGAAGAAGGACCTTTCATTCAACAAAACAGTTTAGTCAAAGCTTGGTGGTCTTCAAAATTTTGAAGGGTATTTATAAAGGCAATCCTGAATAAATAAATGCTGTGAGATAGTTTTTCGGTTCAAGATTTGAACAGTGCGGAGGAATGCAGATTTTTTTCCTGTTGAAATTCTGGAACTTGTGAAAGCATTTTGCTGTACGTCGTGGGATTAGGGGATTTTGAACCAGGTGTTTGCCAACAATGAAGCTGCTAAAGTTGTCCTTAAAAGCGTCATCCAGCTTGGTTATCTTTGTTGACTTGGTAAGTCTTTCAATAATTTTTGCCATTACAGATAGATGCATGTATTAAGTAATTTATGCCAGAATTAATTTGTTGTGCAATATTTGTCTTCCTAAGCAATTCCCTTGATGTTTTAATTTCCTCTCACTAGTCGTTCGACGAGGGATTCAAAAATGCTACATTTTTACCCATGTTTGTTTTTATGATGAGGAATGTTGATTAGAATGCAAGTTCTGATGCATTTTTTGAGATTTTAGAGATAAGAGCATGTAAAAATTCATGCTGTTTGAAGATTAAAAACGAACGCAACGAAATTATTTTTTCGCGTCAAATCCAAACAAAGCTCAGTAGCTGTGTGACATCAAAGGTATTTTTGAAGATCAAGAGAAAGAGACTAAAACTGCAATGATTTTTGCGTATAGGTCTCAGCAGCAGCCGTAGCTGTGCTTTGTGTCCTCAGTTGGCAAGATCAAGGACGGTCTGCCATTTTTTGGTACAAACCCGGCAGAAAGGACTCCAATGCAGACATCAATCGTAACATAAATGGTAATTTTTGTATAAACTCTTGCAATAGAATTTAAAAGAATTTGTTAAAAAAATTAACTGTACAGTGAAACTGAAAGTGCGCAAAAATAATTTATGAGGTGAAAAATCTGACTGTATCAGTTTGTATACCTTGCCAAGCGCCAAATCTCTACGCAATTAACGATTAATTTCATGACATGGAACGATCTCGTGTTAAATGCTTGTTGACTTGATAAAGAACATGAGCTTTTTTGGAAATTGAGATTTATCGGATGTTTGTTAAAGAATAACTTGTCAGATTTTTGGTTGATTATCTCTAGCCTGTGTTACCTTTTGGATCTTGTCCTTAATTCTCTTCAATGTCTACCTCCGGCTTGTGCTCGCTTCACTGCTCTTCACTTGTGTTAAAAGGGTATAGCAAAAATACAAAAAACATGTAATTTAAGCAATAAGCACAATGTATGGAAATTGTCTTAATTAAAATAGATACGATGCATACTACAACTACAGCCTGTGGCTGCGTAGGTATTAGGTATACCTACATATGTTTATACACGTATTGTACAGCACAGAAATATTGTGCAATAACTCACATGTACATCGCATTATTCGTCGTTGATATTAGTTTAAATCTTCATTATATATTAATATTTGGATAGGGACATAATTTTTGAAACGTTCGTAAATACCATTGTCTTACACTTTGATCCTTGTTACAGAGATCTTCACGTATGGCTTACGCTTGGGTGGGCATTAAGGTTCTGAGCACAGTCTTCTCCGTCTTCCTTCTATTGGCTTCTCTCACTGTCAGTTTTTACACTCGGTGGGCGGCTGGCGCTGATTTTGCCTTTCATCTTCTCACCGTGTATCACATCAAGACGTTGTACGAGGCACTCAAGGAATTCCAACGCTCGAGTTCAACTATCAAAATATTGAATGATGATAAAAGTGAAGTTGCGAAATGATCATTCTTTTACGTTCGTTATATAGAATAATGAATTAAAAAACAAAACCTGCGTGAAAGCATAAATGTTCACAATGCACAATTATGTGCGTCCAATAGTAAATTAACTTGCTAGCATTGGATAAGTTCTAATTTGCAAATTAGAAAAATAACTGAAAGTAGAATAAAAGGTGCTCGTACTTACAACTGTGCATACAAACATTTAACATATTAATAATTGAACATCAATTACATAATTATATGTATTATACAAAATAATTTTCTATTTAGTATTGTAAGTATGCCATTGTGCTATACGTATTACACATATGACGAATGGTGTAAGCACGGAAAAATAATGAATTATTTATTTAAAATTATTATTTAAAAAATGGCCAAAAGTTGTTTTCTTCTTTTATTTATTTCCCCGTCTAAGCAAAATATAGGTACTTCCAAAAACACATCATCATACGTCATACGTAAAAAATTACTATCTGAGCTTAAAACAGCACGAATTTCGTCAATAGCGCAGAGACTCGGGAGATAGCTGCGGAAGATAAAGAACAAAGAAGTAACAAAATATGTAGACTCAAGGTAAAGGTTGAGGTTAAGACTGAAGACAACACAAACACAAATGCGTGCAAAGAAAACGCATTTAAAAAAATACACTTCGGCATTTTTAAAATAGCACTTCTGAAAAAGCAGAACTATTTTAAACAACAATATGTTAATCTTCCGATTCTGACCACAACACCACAAGTTACAAGCATACTTAAAATAGTTCCCAGATTCCTTTGTCTGTTTCCTACTTCACAAAAACTAAAATCATGCATATCAATCAATATAAGTCTATAATTTATTTTATATCATCATTAGAATATATATGTATATCTGATATTGTATATTATTTAGTATTTTATTTACTATTATCACTATATTAATATTATTTACTGCTTATGCGTGTGAATTGTGAATAAAATACATTTAAGTAGGTGTAGGCTAACCTGGATAAATTAGGTAGGTGTTTTACAAGTTTGTAGGTCATGCACCATGTTTAAATAATACACAGTTCTTATTTCTTATGAAAGCTCTGATTTTATAGGGCTACAGCCGCAGCCGCTAAAGGTGTTAATATAACTTTGATACAAAATAATTTACAGCACTGAGCATCACATAGTAGGTATTTGCTTTTGAAAAACTTTTACACACACGGTACCAACTCGCCTTCACGGGTTCACCACCATTTATAGTTGGTATACTTGCATAACATAACCTTAGTCATTTAAAAACGCAGCGCAGTAGCACAGCACAAAATACGGGCGGAATAACAACATATTAGATTCGGAAATAGCTATGTACATTTGCTCGAATGTTTGTACGCGTCATTTGACCTTGTTTTATGTAGTGTAATAGTATTATACCTTGTGATTGAACCCTCATTTACACGAGGTTTGTTTCAGCCTTGTTTTTCTACGTCTTAGAAACTAGTTTTAAGTTAATGTCTTGATCGATAAAAATGAGCCAGCACTCCAGCAGTGTTTTGTTTGTATAGCCAAAAAGAAGTAAAATGTCCGCACATCAGCTCAGTACTCACAGGACGTTCATATTCTAAGTTTATATTATATACACGACACTTGTGAACACATGTCGTGACGGCACACGTAGGAGCAAATAAACAAATACAAATATAATAACTCAACATTTCCAACAATGATCTGTTACAAACGCAACAGGCAACTCCAAGTTCGTTGCAAAAGGTAACCAGAACTTACCGTAAATAATATAATATACATAAAATACTGAAAAAACATCTCGTCAAAAAGCTATGTACATACTAAAATGCACATAGTCGTTTCTCGTTACCTACGTCCTCCGATCTTGCGAACGAAGAAGCAGGGTATTAAGGAAAACAAGAGCTAAAACAGCAATACAAAGTCCTGTCTCTGCATGCATAATATACCTATATACATTATTATACACATGTCTGCATAGGACTCGCTCATCAAGAAATCATCTTCAAACAGTATACAATACATATCAAATATCAATAGTCAGCCTACTTTGTCTTTCTGAGCCATCGCCGTATGGAATACTTATCCGAAGTTGGTGCATTTTTCCCACGAAATACTGTTTCATTATCAAAAAGTCTCTGAAGATGCAAGGCCAATTGCGCATCCTTTTGCATCTGCTCGTATTTTGTCAAAACGATTTCTTGATCCAGCAACAGCCGTTCTGCTTCGGTAGTCTTTGATGGGGCACGAAGATTGCGTGGAGACAAAGGTTCGCATTTTATTTTTATGTCAATCTGAAGTTCCTCTGAAATTAATTTTTCTTCCTTAGACGTGGAATTATTCAGCTTTTTCTTAGCCTTATTGGAATCCTCAGGCGTTGCGTCGCCTTTTTCCTGAACTAGCTGATATTTTGTTATTAACTCAGGTGATTGCTTTTCCGAGAGCAGATTACCACTGGCCTCACTGGTCTGACTGCTTACATTCCCATGAAATATGTTACGTCGTACATTCCGTTTATTAGAATATTCAGAATATTGCGGATCCTGGACGTTACCATTCTCATCTAATTTCACTTTTTTCTCGGTAGATTTTGAAGAAAAGTGGCTAACGGTACTAGAGATACGATTTAGTCCAGTAACCAGATCCATTGTTAATTCTTTATCACACTTCTCAACCAGCACTATTGGTAAAAGACGATCCGAGACGCCGTTTCTGATTGGACTTGAACCAATCAATGGTTTCTGCGCACTGCGCTTCGGCAACAGATCCTCAGGTTGTATCCTCTTTTTTTCTGGAGTGGATGGAGGAGTACTATTTTTCAATTTAGAGAACAAATCGTGCATGTTGTGCGCTGCCGATTTCTCATCGATTTCTGCCAGTGCATCAATAATTGCAGTAGTATTATCTTCATTTTCAGCGTTCCTGTTGCTCTGTTGACTCAGAAAGCTTCCAATATGAGGGCACGGTATGAGGCTTCGAGGTGGTGGAGGAGGATAATGACGATGGGAAAGTCTTGGAGCAAACGACTCAACGTATTGGGATGTTCCAGATGAAGAAGTGGCCGACTGTGAAGTAGCACTAAAAAAACTAGACGAAGAAGATACATATGGCGACAAACAGGGCTGAGATTGAGATGAATGTTGGGTGGAGGTACTTAAACATATCTGAGAACGCGGAGGAGATGGAAATGCTTCTTGCGTAAATGAGTTGGAATTTGCAAACCCGTCCAGCGAAAATTCGTCACTAGAGCGCAAGTCATCTGATGCTGAAGAAGACGGTCTAGAGTCAAGTGATGAACCCTGAGACAAGGACTTATGAGAAACTGAAGGAGAACCAAAAAATGATGAAATTTGAGATTGTTTTGCACCATGGCTTATCGTCTTGGGTCGCGTCAATGCACGCTGAGAGGGAGAAGCAACCAAGGACGACAGGCGGTTACGTTTACTAGACTGTGGTTTTTGAACCGTGGACGCAACTGTGGATTTTCTTTTCACAGTACGGCTTGGAGTTTTTCCAAAAATAGATTTTTGGTTCCACGACTTTGAATTGGTGTGGGAAACAACCGGGGATGGAAAGCCAAACGTTTGAGATTGCAATTCTTGGGCCAGGCAAAAATCAGATTGTTCTTGTGAGGCGGTCAAATCATGAACACTTACGGACTCACTATATCCATCCTTCTGCAAAAACATGTAAACAAATGTACGATTGCATTCTATTTATTTAGTTTTTCATTTATGAATGTCGATTAGCTATTTAACAAATTAATTAAACAAAAAAACATTCTGTCTTGCATGGATATAAAATCCTTGCAATGCTATTTAAGTGACGTCCGAGGACTTTATACGTTTACTTATCAATAAGCAAACTTACACTACAACACTATTAGTAACACTAGTAAAACATCTTACTGATATACATACCAAAATTTCAGCAATTGCATGTCGGGATGCTTCTTCTTCTTCCCTCAAGCGTTTCTCTAAATCAAGTCGGTGTTGTTGAAAAATATTGTCAAAGTCTTTTGCTATCTGCCCGGGTTCGCAAAACTCCATGTCACGAGTAATATTTAAGGAATCCTCTTCACTTTCTTCGTCACTTTCCAGCAGACGGTTGATGTTAGTGACACGAATGAGACCATCTTCTGGATCTTCATCATCTACCTTAATTTGTGAGTTTTCTTCAAGTCGTCGCTTAGCAAGAAGGTGAGGAAACTGTTAAAGTTATAAAACCATCGATTTTATAGGATTTTATTTTATATTGTTATTATATATAATATATATTATTAATTTGCTTTAAACAGCGATTTTTAAGGATAGATACCAATTCACACAGGGTTCCTTGACTTTAAGTTTAAGTATAGGAACGGCATAAGAAGCCGATGGCTACTTAAATATATGTATATTATATATACAAATCGAAATGAATGAATTACACAAACGAACCTCTTTCTCAATTCTAGCTGTGAATTGAATATTAACAATGGTATTATTTTTAATATTTCTTCTGCTCCAAACGGATAGTCTATATCGACAAAAAGGACATAGCAAAGTTTCTTCGAGCTGGCTAATAAAGCATGACCGGCAAACAGTATGGTTACAAGGAAATGTGACTGGTTCCAGGTATACATCACAACATATTGAACAAATGACATCTTCTTTTCTCAATCTTCCTTGTTTCATGTGCTGTAGACATAGAAATCCGAAAAACATTAAATACATATAAATAATACATATACAGATATTCATACATTATGTACAATTACAGGAATAAATATGTGTTCGAATTCGGCGGATCAACGTTTTTTTTTTTGCCAAAACAAAACTAACCGGTGGCAAGATTTTGCTTTCGTTCCTGCTCCCTTTATCGTTTTTCCGTGAAGGCATCTTGAAATGTTTGTCGGCTATGACGCTATCGCTAATCGCTATCAATCAGTCAAGCTGAAAACTTTTCACCTTAACCATAGGTATATTATACTTCAGAAATATGACATCAGTTTCAGACATCTTGATCTTGAGTTTGATGAACTGCAACAAATAAACAAAATCATGAGGATGAGGTCATATCCATTACCCATAAATACCTACTATAGTTTGGATTTAATGCAAACTTTCTTGGATCAACAAATGCTCAGCAACCGAATTTAAAAGCATTTCTTTGTAATAAATTCTCGATAATATTGATTCTGCTCTGCCTGTACATTAAGAGTGTCCTAAATCATTAAAGGAAATACTAAGAGCATATTAAAAATTAGGAGATGCTCCTATCCGACCGAACATTAAGATCAACTATGTATGGGTATTGGGTATACATAAGCTTGGAGTACGTTAAAGTATTTGAAGCGACTTGAACACGTCTAAACGCTACAATATAGGATATGAAGGTGCTACTGACGAAGGAATTCTGATGGAAGGGGCTATCGGAGTGTTCTCCAGTATGTTTGATGTTCGTTGAAAGACTGTTCGGTACTTCCTGTTGTTCTACCCGACTGAAAATAAATATTACATAAGACTAAAATCGCAGACCTTCTTTCGACAAGAAACCCTTCGCCGAAAGCACTTTCGCGTACAATATGGCAAGCGTTTGGATTACTCCCGAAGGCAACCTTTACTTTACATGTTCAAATCGTTTACGCGGGTAGCCTCACGGCTCTGGATGTTACTTTGGTAGTCTTTTTTGTTTAAGGGTTAGTGTTAGTGGTTAGTTTCTCCTTCAACTTGAGTTCCATAAAAAAAAATTTTTTAAATCTTGTGCCGTACACACATTTTCAAAACAGACAATGTAAAACAAACCAATCAAATGATATAAAATCCATTACAGCACATACCCTGCAAAGAAATGTCTACCTACTACCAAAAACAAATTGATTCTAAGCTTTTGGTCACATTATTTATGTGAACACCTGCTTTCACTGCAAACCCGAAAATGCCGCGAGTCGCTCCAGCTATCCGAAAACATTTCAGCTATTTAATCACTAAATTGTATCTGTAATAGCAGCATCTGAAACAATTATGTATAACTAAACTTTAACAAGTTAAACTTAAACCTAAACCGATAAACCCAAATAGATAAACGGAATTGACGTACAGCAACCAAACCGGCGTGAATAACAGTTTCTTGATGCCGACTGGATCACGAACAATTGGAATCAAGAACAGAAATCAAGGAAAGAACGAAAAACAACATAACACATATCATAACAAATTAAGAATATAAAAGCCGGTTGCAGAACTTTTTTGATCTATTTGACAGGTCGAGGTCGACAGTGACAGCCTCACAGTAAATAGTTATACAATTATGTTACATTTTTATTTATGTAAAAAATGTAAACATTACCTGATATTTGCAATTCCGCCTGTCTAAACTACAATTGTTTTCCAATTGTAATTAAAGGACACGTTGACAGCGGCCGGGGCGACAACATCAGTTGATGTAAAATTTCGAATTGCAATTTGCGACAGAAGTAGGATTTTCACAGTAAAATAAGTACACTACATATGAAATTTAAATTATTAAGTATACGGAAAACCGAAAAAACAACAGTATGCATGAAACGAAGAATTATAACAAAAATCTGAGGAAAAGGCACGGGTAGTATTTGTAGTACCTATATATACTTAAGAAAATGTTCCTTTTTTTAGTGCACAAATCACAATTGCACATGAAAATTTCGGAAAAATGTTGGAAAATGGTTGAACAATAAATCGCAAGGACAGGCAAGGTCCAGTGCCAACTGTCAGCGTGTAAAACGTGCCAGTAACAACGTGAAAATCATGAAAAATTACGGGAGAAAAAAACCGCTGGCAGGCTGCGGCATGCTGGAATAAAAACACCTGCAATTAAATTGACTTTGAAATGCAAACGTGGAAAATGGAAAAGAAAGAAAAAAAAGGGAATAAAACGGGAAAGCTGAAAAAGGGAAAATGGAAAACACAAAGCCCAAACAAAACCAACCATTTAGAAAGAGATTTGGAGGGAATTTGAAATCCTTCCCGCTCCTTTCCCGTCAGTCCTCATTGGCCCCTGGCCTTCCCGTCCTTGCTTTTCTCACTAGAACTTGGATACGTTACTACAGCGAAAGTCGATAGCAAAAAGCGAAAATTTCATTGCATTTCTTTTCAATTCTGTACCTAATTCTGTTGCTGCTGTTCGCTGCTACAGTTAAGATTTACAATTACAATACCATCGAACTTTTTAAACGTAAAAATGAACTTCAACCGTGAAAATGTCATTTGATTTAAAAATACATGTTTTCAAAGAAACAATTAGGTATAATATATTGCTAGCATATATATATATATATATAAACCGAATTAAAGAATAGAAACACACGTCACATAAAAAACTAAAACAGCGAGAAACAAAAAAAAATTAATAGAAGAGGGCCAAGAGAAAAAAAGAAGCATACAGACAAGAGAAAAAAATAGAAGATTAAGGAAATGCAAAGGTACATCGGAGAGTTAAAAAAAATAGAAAGGAGAAAAGAAACGTAATATCTAGGGGAAAACGGGAGAAATGACACAAAAAGAAGTATCAGGGACACCTAGATGAAACAAACCAGATTGATAGATAATAATAGATATACTATTCACACACAAAGGCATAGCAAAAAACAAAGTAAAAAAATTCATGGAAGGGGATCAAGATAAATACAGAGGACGGAAAGAATAAAACAACACAAACTAAAAAATACAGGTAGTACAATGTACACAGAACGGGAATGGAGACAAGAATGAAAAATGCAAACTAGAGAAATACATAAAAGAGGAAAGGAAACAACAAACTGGTGGGCGAAAAAAGAGAATATTGGTAGAGAGACCGAAAAAATAGAATATTAGCTCGGCGTCAACATGATGTTTTAAAGAAGATTAGTAATAAACGTAATTATGTTCGTGAGTTCAGAAGGTAAATAATTATTAACGGTCATTTATTAGGGAGCATACTTTTACAACGTTATCATATTTTCCCGCATTTTCCACCCGCCATCCTATTGGTTACATGTGGTTATCA
>JAQGBT010007165.1:0-11359 GCA_034698585.1 Disparrhopalites patrizii | reverse complement strand
TCTTCCCCTCTTCCCCTCTTCCCCTCTTCCCCTCTTCCCCTCTTCCCCTCTTCCCCTCTTCCCCTTCAGCTTTTATCTGCTCCTCGGGTTCGGCTCGGGCTCGGGCTCGGGCTCGGGCTCGGCCTCGGCCTCCATCCTCCGCTCCACTCCATTGGCCGTCCGACGCACTTTCGCACTTCACACCCATGGAGAGGTGCAGGAAGCAGGAATGAGAGAAGTTGGTAGTTGGTGAAGGTGAAAGGTCCGAGTGTCCGAGGAGGCTGAGAGTTTGAGAGGCAGAAAGCGAGAAGGGGAAGAGGAAGAGACGGAAGGGACAGGAGACAGGATGGGTGATTGGTTCCAAGGTGGAAGTGCAAACGAGTTGTATCCCATTGTTGTGAGGACAAGTGGGCAGAGGTACTTGAGGGAGGAGTGAGGAGTCCATACGGAGACTATTTGAGACTATCCGGATGGCAAGTGGGAGTGGGACATTGGAGAGCGAGCTCATTTGCTGGAGTGACGAGGAAGACGGACTTCTGGAGTGCAGCATGCGGAGCTGGAGTTCCTGATTCCTCACTCCACGTCCGTGACAACTGACAAGTTCACAGCCTCACATGATCCAACATTCCAAGTCCTCGTCCACATCAACAGCGGACTTGGTGCTTCTGTAGTCAGACGTGTTCCTCTTATAGAGATCCGGAGCCAGTAGGCCAGTAGCACTTACCACTTACAGTTAGTCCAACCTCCAACCCCATGCATTCCCAACCCTATTGTGTAAGAATTCATTGTGGATAAAACCCTGATGTCATCTTGACAGCTCCTATAGTTAACTCTCGAGTCCTCACTCCTGAGTCCTGAGTCTTATTGTGGCTCTTGTAGCTCCTCAAACCTGCCATATACATCACTGACAATCCCATAAACCAATGACATACGACCAAGACTCCAGTGTGTGAGTGGATGGCGGAAAGCGGAAACATATCTTGAACTCGACAGTCAAATAACTGGTCAATCCGATCACTTGTAAATCCTCAGAAAGCGACACTACAGCACGTTGGAGATGGACTAGTAGGACGTCTGAGCCTCTCACTGTAACGTCTGGCACATTTGCAAGAGGGTCGACCCTTCCCGACTTCCCGCTTTCCTTCCATCATTGATCGCAGAGATAGGTAAGGTGTAAGGTGGGAAATTAGTAAATTAGACACCCAAAACTTTGAGCATCAATTATGCAAATTATACTCGGACATGCAGCTAAATACGCAATCCTGGTTTGTTTGGTTAGCGCTCGCTGCTAGGAACCTCACTACCTCACAGACAGGTGTTGGATGCGCTTGCTCTTCCTGCCTCTTGGACGCCTCATCTGACTGTGAGCTAAACATAACTTGGAAGATTGTAGAATTGAGCTAGCAGCAATTATAGTGCATTCTACTGGATTAATCTCCTCTGTAATGATACACCGAGTTGCACATGGCTTCAGTAAATAAAGTGAGGATGCGTTTTGAATTTTTCAGTCTCTAACATAAAGCTTCTTGTGCACATTGTAAATGTGTATGAACAGGAAGAAGGATCTAAACCATCAATGAAAGACCTTCCGTCCATGGATTCGGTCAATGTTTTTCATCCACCTGGTGTCGGACCGAGTGGAGCAGGCGGGTCATGTAAGTCCAAAGCTAAAGGATTTGACTCTGGTCCATCCAATTATGAGCTGACGGCCAAACAAAAACAGGACATCCAGGAGGCATTTAATGTTTTCGATCCCGAAAGCAAAGGCTATATGGACATGAAGGAACTCAAGGTAAGCTTTTGCAGATAATCACGAGAATAATGTATAATTTCTTTATGTTTATGTGACACGTGGATTAATCCATTAAATGACATTCTCTCTGCTCACGTGTGCTATATGTGACGCGTATAATCATATTTTCTTTCTCGTCCTTGACCTTGATCTCATGGTTCGTGATTTGCTGCGCTTAGAAAAATGGATCTAAAAAAAAAAGCATTGAATACAACTTTTCAATGTTTTCTCACTTTCACTAGGTTGCCATGCGGGCAATGGGGTTCGAGCCTAAAAAGAACGAAATTAAGAAACTAATATACCACGTGGATCGAGCTCGTACAGGTATTTATCATCTGTTTAACAATTTCACTGATTTAAAAAAAACCTTGATTCGTTCATGTGGAATGCTTTCGTTTTTTTCTCAGGTCAGCTGAGTTTTCAAGACTTTCAACAAATAATTTACCATAAGCTGAGCGAAAAGGACTGCAAGGAGGAAATCATGAAAGCTTTCAAGCTATTTGATAAAGACCAGACAGGCAAAATCACATTTGAAAATTTGCAGCAGATTGCGGTGGAGTTGGGTGAAGGTCTGACCGACGAAGAAGTGCTGGTAATGACAATCAAATCTGAATTAGTCTCATTAACTGTAAATCAGCCATAACTACGTCACTAGTTACGCATATCGTTGTTTGTTATAAAAATATTAAATATACGACTACTTAGTATACATATATTTATTAATAGTGCTAATTAGTACATTAGTACCTAATCCGACCTAATGTAATGTATATCTAATATGTAGTATCTATATTATCAGTTAATTGGGTGACTGTTGTATTTTCCTGTTAATTCAAGGAAATGATTAATGAAGCTGACTTGGACGGTGATGGCTCTGTCGACCAGGACGAATTTTATCGAATCATGAAGAAAACTAGTTTGTATTGACGGCATCAAGCAAGAGCACGAATGCGAGGGAAGGGGTTTGAATGACGCGATATCCGCTTTCGGCCATTGGGTGTTAGTATTATACATAAACTCAAGAAAAAGTACTTGCGGGCTGGCAAGCACGCTTTGAATTGTACATACATTGTACTACATTTTCCCTTTCTTTACTGTTTTTTGTTTTGTTACACTAATGTTTTTTATTTGCTACGCTGCTTTTGCACGCATTTTTAAATTTGTCGTATCATGCAGACTTGTGAAAATAATTGTAATTATTGTCCAGCAAATAGAGCGTGTTTAGGTATTTTCCAGTCAAAAACCGTGAAATTAATAATACATAATAACAATTAATAAGCAAACGCGTTGGCGGCTCTCTTCATTTGTTTTAACCCGATATGATGCATTCAGAAGTTTTGGTCACATTTAATTGCCAATAATTAATTATAATTCAGTATTGCTAAGACAGACATTCCTTCCTTGTGAATGTTCAAAATGCGAAGTCGGGGACGGACACCAGCGGAAATTAGTAGAAGCCAGACTTCATTTACAAGTTAGTAAATGCAGTAGCCTTAAAGCTAACAATAAGACTAGATCGTTTGAACTTTTGAAGGACTATTTTTTTGTGAGTTAGTAAAGTCACTAGTGCTATACTAGTACAGGAATCTAGTCAGAAGAAGTGGGAATGTACTAGTAAGTAATTTACTATGTAGATGTATATTTCTAGCTAGTGCTCTCAGTACAAAAATGTTTCCTAGTGCATATACATATGGAATTGTTAAAATGTAATGTACAAATGTTATCCATTCATTATATGTATGCACATATATTTAATTATTTAACCTGTAGATTTTTTATACAATAATTCTGTTCAGAATTAGCGAGTTTTCATTTTCTATGGCCCAGTCGTTCATGTGTGATTAAGTGCAAATCTTATGGGTAAATCAATCATTAAACTTGTAATTTATTATTATTGTTAATTGCATCTTATCATCTGGCACACCGTGTCTACGTGAGTACGTTTACTTGAATAGATAGAAGAAAGTGGTATTTTTCAAAAGAACATATACACATATATACAATTAGTTTTTTCTGATGTTTTCTCCCTACAACTCTGTACTAAATAAAAAGGTCTATTTAATCTGCTGGAATATGTACCGATGTATGTACATATTGTAAAAAAACCATGATTTCCAATATGTATGTAGTATGTATACTACTACTAGTCTGTTTAAACGTTTCACGTATATGTTGTAGAATTAGGTACTTTGATTAAAATTCGGCGTCAAACTATTTGTAAATTCAGTTTATGACTTGAGGCAATAAACATTGAACTTGTTTACTATGCATGTGACCCGTAAATACATTCGACGTTAGATTATAGTTGAACATAAAGTTGAACCGAACGTAAGTCGACTGGGACATCTTGTCGAACGAGAAATTATGCCGAATAGACAGTTAGGCGACTAGACATTTAGGCGAAACATGACATTATGGCGACGAAGTTATTTAGGCGACGGGGCATTATGTCGACTAAAAAAATTGTCGACAAGATATTATGTCGAATCGAAAAACTGGCGACAAGATATTATGTCGACTAAAAAAATTGGCGACAAGATGTTATGTCGACTAAAAAATTTGTGTAAAATATATTATGACCATGACCAGTAACCAAATTGACGACAACATGTTATGGACAGAGATAGGTTCTAATTAATTACTTAAGTAATAATTACTAATTAAAACGCAGTAATTATTATTTTCTAAATTTTAGAAACTATTTACGAATTAAAATTCAAGCTTAGCGCAGGTGAATTTCTAATCACGAATTTGTACGCCAACTTAATGAAACCTTCGGTATTATTTATTATTAGAAATAGTACGTAAAAAGTTTATGCCAAAATTTCTTCCTCTCACACCGTAAAACTGGATGATACATGGACTACATACATACCTAGTAAGAAAAGCTTACAAACTGATTATTTGATGTAAGTACTGACAGAATTGACATAGTAGTGAGTACGAAACGCATGATTATTGCAAGAGAGAGTTTTGGCTAACATGTATCGTTGTGTGTACATAGATGCAGATAGAGAGATAGAGGTATCCGTACCGTAGGTATAACATGGACTAAATGTGAGTTGCTGAGGATGTACTTAATTCAGTTCCTGTATGTGGGCGAGTCTAAAAAACTAGTTATATACTAGTTTACTAGTTATACTAGAAGACTGGTTTTTTAGTAGGCTTGGCAATGTTTTTCGGGAGAAGCTAGCTGGGTGCAATGAATGAGCGAGGAAAGCGAGGATGTGGGCAATGACAATGGAGTCAATAGAATGAATGTGGATGCGAAATGCGAAGACTGGAAGGAAGACTTGAATAAATGAGAATGAGCGCCGTTGAAGAGTTGGAAGTTGGAACCTTTGAAGTCTTCGAAGAGGTGCGAAGGGGAAGGGAAGGAAAGAGGCATCTAGAGACAAGAATGCGCGCTCTCTCTGCCCACAAGCCTCAAGCCTCTGCTATCAAGTCAAGTTCCTTACCATTCTTGTCCTGGCCATTGTTGTCGTCCTCATCCCTTTCTTGGGTTTTTTCTTTTTTCCTCAGCTTGAAGCGAAGAGTGAGGATAGGATTAGGAAGGGAAAGGATAGGAAAGGGGAAAGGTGGAGGTAGGTGAACGTGAAGAGAGTCCCAAGCAAGAGCAAGAGCTGGTAGCCACTCAACCCTCGGCAGTCAGCAACTCGATCAACTCAGGATTGTGAGGCAATACGCCTGCAGGCCAAACATTCTTCTTGGGCCAACAATGTTATACATTGTTCCTCCTACCAAGAGCCAAGACATCTCTGTCACGGAAATTTTTGACATTGCATAACTACATAATTGCTCAAACAATCACGACTTTCCCCTGGAGATCCGCACAAATCATTTTCTCACACATACCATTCACTAAGCTAAGCTTTGGCAACAAGTACAGGGTTAAGACCGTGTTTTTGCGTGAACACTTTTAAGTCTTGTGGACTGGCACGGACCACTTGGAGTTTGGGAGACTTGCGGACTTGTGCAGGTAAAATAGCATATTAATCTTCACTCCATCCATAAGTTGTACCTCAGCTTTTTATTATGCAGCAATTTCCGCACAACCAAGATGATTATATTATTTTATTTATATTTATTTATTATTACGTGATAAATATCAATTCAGTTTTACATGTTCCAAGAGGTATCCGCTTCCTGACTAAAATGAGAAAAATATTCTGTGGACCCGCACAATCTATGTACGCATTGGATTTTTTAAAATTGTCCGCGTGTTGTGACCCAGTACTAGTGGTAGCACCAGTATTGGTCCCTTATCAATTGGTTCACAACTGGTGAATCAACTTGCTTGTGTGAACTGTGACCTGGGAGTTCATTCTGGGTGCGCTGAGCAGCAAGGAACGTAGCGTAAATACGGTGACATGAAGCATAACGTCGTTGAAGTGTCAAAGCTGACTATTGTACATAAGGATTACATAGGACTTGGTCAGTTTTGATACTTGAACGACGATAAGTTATGCTCCTTGACGCTCAGCGTTTCCAGAATCACCCCTCGGGTATTGACATAAGATGTCTCTTGGCGATAGCTGAAGCTGATTGAAGGAATACGGAAGACCATACAGTTTTGGAAATGTTGCGTTGCAGTTGCAGTTGTCTCACTACCCTTTAGGACACGATCAGCGTCGGTCTAGACTCTAGACAAGGTTGTGAGACTTGACAAAGGCTTTCGCAGTACAGACATTTGACAAGGCGCTGATAAAACACATACTATAGAATCACGCAAATAGAACTGCAATCACGGGTTACGGTTTACGGGTTACAATCTTGGTATGTTTTGACTTGGAATGTATTGAATAATTTATGTAATGTATATGTTGCGTCCCCGACGAAAAGCAACAGGTGTGTTGAATCCGTATGACATTTAATAAAAGTTTCATTATCACCATCTGGCATTTTGTAGTTCCGCGACATCCACCTCCTGACCTGTTCTTTGCCGGGATGGGCAAGCTGAAGAGGGACTGGAATCTATTTCGGCGGTGACTGGAATATTATTGGAGCTAGTGGTGGGCAGGGCGGAAGGAAAGGGCTCGGATGCGAAGGGAGTTGGAGGTTGGAGCGAATGTGATCGAATCGGAGAAATGGAGGACTTGGACCGGGAATTCCTTCCTATATGTGACGCCTTGTTTAACGTGATTTCCTTGGCGGCCTACTTCTGCGACATCGTCTTCGACGTACTCACCGCCTACTCTCTGTGCACGGAGGACCTCCGGATATGGTCCATATTCTGCACGACTTTCATTTGCCTCTCTATGATTCTAAGTCAGATTCTTTCTTTGAAATGGTACAAAGCGAATGGGAAGCAGGGCCTGGACACACCTTGCTCCACCCATCTTCTCTTCGCCATTCACATCTCTCAGTGTGGAGTCCTCTGGCGCTATTTCCGACTCTTTATTCCCGTCGACTTGCGTCACGTGAAAAACCAAGTGCGTGATCTGTGTCTCTTGCGACTGGTGCACGCCTTCACTGAAGCAGCACCCATGCTCCTCATCCAGTTTTACTTGATGTGGTCCCGAAATCTAACGTCAAACAGAGCCCCGGAAAGTCCGACGAACCTGAACATCGTGTCCACAGCTTTATCCCTGTTTAATGTGTGCTGGGCCCTGGCCTCCTTCAGCAAAAACATCCGAAGACAAAATGTACACAAGTTAGTGTTGACATGGCTGGGCGTGATTTTTCAGTTTTTGTGGAGGCTGGGTACTGTGTCTTCGCGAGTGATTGCCCTCACTGTGTACGCCACTTTCTACAATTACTGGGTCTTCATTGTCATAATTTTACACTGGCTCTGTATGCTTATGTGGCTCATTTCCCCAAAAAACATATTTCACGGCGAGAAAATGTCCACCATGAAGAAAGTGTGGTACTCCGCTCTTATCGCCGTCGTGTACATCTTCTGCTACATTAACGTCCAAGAGACCAACTCACGACAGAAACTGCTAATATTTTACGTCACCATGTTCCTTGAAAACACTCTCCTCTTCAGCGTCTGGCTCATCGCCGTGAGAGAGGAAGACTACTGGTTCAAGGACATTGCAGTGTCTCTCGTTTTTGCTGGCTTCCTTCTGGGCATCGCATTCATGGCTTTGTACTACGCCTATTTCCACGTCCGCAAGCTAAGCTACGCCTACGACACGGGCACCACGTCCACATATCGTGGTGACTCTAGAAACGCCTCCGCGCCTGGAACTTTGAATTCATGCTCCAGTTGGAAAGTCAACGGAGAGATGTACAGTGTGAGCGCTCATCGGCGCTACGACAAAACATTCGGCATGTCCAGCAATGGGACACTCAGTGATGCCTCCGGGAATGGGACGGGTTCCAGGCACTACGTAGGAGGCTATGGAGGAGGTGGGAAGGGGAAAACTGGAGCCTACAACAAAATGAGCGGCCATCACATTCACCATCCTAGTGTCCCCGGCGTCTTTAATTGCCGCTTTCACCCCGCAATGAAACGGAAAAAGAAGAAGCCCACATCCTTCATCCCTCCGCCAGCCGTTGCGAATGATCTGGAAGAGCAAATGTTCATTCCAGAGAGGAATCACGCCGTCATAAACCTTGTGGGCATGAACGGGAAGATGAGCAACCCGTTTTGGAAACGGCCACTCAGCGTCACGCTCGGAAGTGAAAATGAGGGGAGCGTCGGGTCCCGGGTAGATATCCAGCAAAAGCTCCGGGAAAAGAAACAGCAGCAACTGGCGGAACTCAGAGAAATTGAAGAAGAGATAAAGCAGGGGAAGCTTATCAGGCCTCTCGTTTCCGAAATATCTGAGCCGGCGTCAGAGAGACAACCTATTCCTTGCGAGAAAAAGCAGCCATGGTTCAATTCCGACCCTCCAATCCAACTCAGTCCGCGACCACCCATCATCATCCCACCTTCCGATCCACATGAGCTTGTCCTTGACCCGTCCTACCTTATGGGAACGGGAAGTCGTGGTCTGTATGAGCACCCCGACTGGAATCTCTATGAACCCGTGTATTCCAACGACAATGATTGTGATTTGAGGGGTCACGTACCAGAGCTACGGAAGGGACCGTACCTGAGAGACAGCATTTATAAGAGTTACAGAATTCCGTCCGACGTAGACAGCCAAATGTCTTTGCCAAGATCTTGTACATTGCCGAGAGAATTCAAATTCAAGCGGAAAATGCGGAAGCCCGTCAAAACTGAGCATTTTCTGCCATCCACAAACTCCAGCGATGGTAAGTTGTTAAAGTAATTGGTAATTCAATTAGTAATTGTAATTGCTATACTATTGTCTACACTGTACGGTGCAGAGTGTGTACAATAGTACAATCACGTATAAATACTAAATACTTGCTTTCATTTCACCGTCCCAATACCTACGACAATGCCATTCAATGAGGGTAAGATTGAGAATATTGCATTGGGGCCTGGGCCAAGATTTAACGTGCGGAAATGCGCGTGGTGACGAGAATTCGTGTTGTACAATTTATATTTCCTTTGACCATTCATTCGTTGTTTTCAGGCGACGTTGACTCCGAAGAAGATCCGGAGCTGCAGAGTCAGGTGCATCCGTTCCCCTTCCTCTTCCCATCGGTTTATCCGGTTAACGTGCCAAATTCTGGTCAGGGCAAGCGTCCGAATGCCAAGCGTGGCCATCGTCTTCATGAGACGAAGTTGTAAAGTCTGTTGTGAGACTATTTTGTTAATACGTCTCCATTCTCCAGTTATGATCATAATATTGATATTGATTTATTTGCCAATAGAACATACAGTATAGCTCACACAATGTGTACACAGTACTACAGAGCAACCCTGACGATAGTTGACATTGACAGTAATCAATTATTTAATTTGTGTTTGTAACATAGCCTTTGGGTTGACAGTTTTCAAATTTTTGTTTCAGTTTTTTAAGCCAGCTTTTGTCTGTCGTGATTACTCATTGGTGACAGGTATCTTGTAGATCCTGGTATTGCTGATAGGTCATACCTCCTTCTTCTGCATGATACATTATACATACATACAAGCACGTGTTACTTCTGGTTGATTTTAATATTTTTTTGTTTTAAGTTTAGAATAGGGCGGAAGCGTGTTGAAATGAACAATGAGTTGACGAAATTAATTGAAAGTTTAGAGAGCCTGTCCTGAATTGGCACATTATGGAGAGATTGGCATACCTTGCTGTATTTTAGCCTAGTCACTCGTGCACCTTTAATTTAATGGACAACCATCGCTTCATAAATATATCATGCTGCCAGTCGACCGTGTGATCTGAAATACGAATTGCATTTGGGACTTCTCATTTTTTCTGGTAATTTCTACAATAATTATGTCGTTCACAAAGGCGGCACATCGTCGCGTAAGTGTCAAAGCTGACTATCGTACATAAGGATTACATATTACTTGGTTAGTTTTGATACTGAAACGACGACATGCAAATTTGTCCCCTTCAAAGCTTTCTCTAAATTTTCATAAAACATAATTTACTAAAACAATAACAATAAATGTCGGCGCACTTTTGATTCCCTGGGCCGCGCCAGTAGTTATTTCATACTTGTAGATATATAGAACAAGAGTTCTAAGAAGGAATGAAAAAGAGGACAGTATACAGTAAGCTTCAGCTATGCTAATTGTATTTGTGGAAGTACAATTGTTGAATCCCATATTTGCGTTCGGTAACTATTTAGCAACCATCTGAGTTCTCCAAGACGGAGTAATTGTATGTGCGAATGCGAAGACCATGTGAGAATTTAGTAACTTTCATTTTCTGAGTTGAATGCCATATTTATTTTAACGCGTGTTTTTTATGTATGTTCTTAATCCTATTTTTTGTACTACATCGTTGAAACAATTATTGTAAAATCTCGTCGTGGTTGAATTAAGTGTAAAGCGTTGATTAACCAAAAATCGTGCTGGAACCATAAGTTATTCCTGGGAAAAACTTTGTCGGTAAATAAAACCCAGCTTTATAAACACACTTGTTTCCAAATACATCTGCTCCAGGAGTTCACATATCATACGCGCGCGCTGCACAAATTCGCGTTTGCCCCTGCCTGCATGAGTAGTTCACGTGTGAGTATATGAACATCCGGTTTTTAGAATACATAATCAAAATGCTGATGGTCTATTCTGTCATTGTATGTACGATTGGTGTCCAATAATATTGGATTCGAAAATACATATTACTCGATATTTTAAATTTACTTTAATTTTAAATCGTTCATCGAAATTTTTTGATAATTGGAATCGGAATTGAAATTTTTTAGTGTTTTCGATGTATCGAAAGCGGTATTGGAAATTTTCTCCAGAGCATTAGAATTGATCGTTATTATAATATTATTATAATCCTCATATTATTATTATTATGAGGACTCAATTAACTGATAGTACACAATTCACAACGCCATCTTTTGCCGTCAGATACATGGTAAATCCCTCTGAAACCACTAAATACAAATACGTATAGGTATAATAATAAAATAATAATAACAATGATTTATTTGTCATCAAAACATACACAGTAGAGCCCATAAAATGTGTACGGAGTACTACAGAACAACACTGAAGATAGTTGACATTCGGAATAATACATAATATTGTTTGGTTTGGCAGTTTCCAAA
>JAQGBT010007164.1:0-11360 GCA_034698585.1 Disparrhopalites patrizii | reverse complement strand
ATATTTTAACTTTGGTTTTGATATTTTGACTGGAAAAATTTGGTTTTGATATTTTAACTTTGGTTTTGATATTTTGAGTGGAAAAATTTGGTTTTGATATTTTAACTTTGGTTTTGATATTTTGACTGGAAAAATTTGGTTTTGATATTTTAACTTTGGTTTTGATATTTTAATTTTGGTTTTGATATTTTAACTTTGGTTTTGATATTTTAATTTTGGTTTTGATATTTTAACTGTGGTTTTGAAATTTTGGACGTAAAACGTTTAGTTTAACATATCTTTGATACTTCCTAAAAATTTGCTTTCAAACGACAAATTTGTATGAGTTTTGGCAAAATTTTGCTTGCAAACGACAAATTTGTATGAGTTTTGGCAAAATTTTGCTTGCAAACGACAAATTTGTATGTTCCAACCAGAACTTTGCCTACAAACGAGAAATTTTGCGTGTTTTCAGGAAATTTTTCCATTTTTTAAGCACAAAATTAGTTTTAAACGACAAATTTGCATGCTCTCACGTATGCGTTTCAATCAAACAAGTTGCATGTTTAAATCCCCAATTATGGACAAATTGCTGTTGAAGTGACCGGTATATGTATAGAGCCCAAATTTGTACCGCGCGCAACTTTGCGTCAAGTTTGTTGCCACAAACATACATAAGTATACGTGTGTTATATGAATAAATATGTATTATCAATAAACGCCAGCGCGCGCGTCCCCTAACATGTCTGGAAACCCAAACTGTTACATTGATTATACCGGAGAATACCCACGGATTTCTGGACCTTGGACCGGATATTTACGTTGGACGCCCAAACAAATTTGTACGTCGCCACAGTTGCAGCATACGTCCATTCGCCCCTTCCTAATGAATATAGCACCCTGTACACGACATAGTAGGTAAAGCCCATTTGTACAGTGCTAGGAATACGTGGAAAAAAAGCACTCCGTGCATGGGGAAGGAACATGGGAAACACGGTTAACATGAGAGGAATAGCCGAGTTTGAAGAGAAGGAGCCAGGCCATGTATTTTATATGGGACGCCAGCAAGAGAGAGAGAGAGAGAAGGAGACTAGACTCTCTGAAAATAAAGAGTAAAGGGAAAAGTCCGTATGACTCCAATGTATTTTATATGGGAAAAACAGGCGATGGCCCAAGATTATATGGAAACAGAGAAAGAGGGAGGAGAACACATAAAAATACATATAAAGTTCTTTTGCCAGTACTACCTCTCTCTCTGTACTCTTTTACGTATTAAAAGCAAAGAGAGAGAGAGAGAGAGAGAGAGAGAGTCAGCAAGCGTGTGAGTCTCTCTGCATTGCCAATGGTTGTGGGGTTTGTTCAATAATAATAATAATATCTCTCTACGAGAGAGAGAGAGAGAGAGAGAGAGAGAGCGAGACAGAGACAGAGACCCCATATAACATTGCACACGGCCTCTTTCTCTCCTCTAATATCCTTTAGCTCTCTCACAAAAAAGCTATCACATGTATCTCTCCGTACTCCCTTGTATACGTTGAGAGCAAGCGAGCGAGAGAGAGAGAGAGAGAGAGGGAGAGAGACAGAGAAGGAGCAGCAAAAAAGACCTGACAAAGAGTAAGTACACAACGGCGTCTCCTTCAAACAGAGAGAGCGAATGGGGAGAGAGAGTTTTTGGGTAGAGACGTAGAGAGTTAGAGTCAGTAGACTTTAATATAATGCTCTGGTGTTGTTGATGTCGTCGTTCCTCGTTTATTCTCTCTCTCTCTCTCCTTCAAAAACGTAATATGTCTGTAGTGGCCTTTCTATACACGTTTCTCCCTACCCATTTCCCCCCTCTTCTCCTTTTGAAAATGAGTCAAAATTTCGAAAACAATCCCGAATTTCCCCCAATCACCGGAGATTCCCTGGGTCCTCCGGAGTCCAGGCGGGCTGGGGGAGAGGAGGAGATTTTGAATTGAAAAAGGTGCGGGAAATGTGAGTTGGGAATGGGGACTAGTTGATCAATTAAGTCAATAGGGCGGAGGAGACCAGGGAGTTGGATGGGTGAAGCGTCTGAGTCATTCTTTTTCCAACAAAACACACACACACACACCAAATGGGATGCTGTTACCCTCGCCTTTTACTTCTACTAGAACTAAAACCTTTACACAAGCCCAGAGAGTTTCCCTGGCTCCAAAAAGAGCTTTTTCCTTCCCTTTTCCCCCTTTTTGCCCAAGCAAAAGAGAGCCTTCTAAATCAAGGAACACGCTCTTGTGTGTGTATACATACAGCCAGTGGTAGGGGATTGGGGCTTCCAAAAATTTCCTTTTGGTCTATATATCCCTTTCAACATGTACCACCAGGCCTGGCATGGGGCTTCTCTCTGGTGAAATGAGACGGGTATACAAATGGATGCATATGTGTATGCACATGTGTGCTGTTTGGGTATACCCCCGCATCAAAACCTAATGTTGAAGGGGTATAACACATGGGTTTTGGACGGGGAAAAGGAACCTATAAAACATTCCCCCTTCGTTCCTTCCATTTCATGCCCTGCCACTAGAATTCTGGGTATGTACGACTCCAAAGAGAGAATTCGAGAGGGAGAAATATGTACAGTTTTATGGGCGATAGAGAGGGAATCGCGACGGGGAAAAAGGGAGTATATACGAAATAGTAGCGTGTGATCAAAGCAAGAGATATGTACCAGGTTTTTTTTTTTTTGGCTCTTAATACATGGCAAAAGAGAGGCTTCAACCTGAACGGAGAAGAAAGGGAGTGCGAGGGAATAGGAGACGGCAAGAGAGAGACGGAGAGGGAAGGGAGTGTAATACATTAGAGTTGAGTTTGAGTTATAGGACTTGGATGGATGAGAAGAGGAAAGCCTTTAGCGAAATACGGGTTAGGATGGGGAGGAAATTTCTACAGAGAATTCCCTCTCTTGTCTCTCTCTCACGCTTCACTCTCTGTGAGGAAGGAAAGAGAGCACTTTTCCAATGCTCTCACACAGGGAATGGGAGGTCTTCTCGGAGCAGAAGAGAGTGTCTCTCTTCTCTCTCGCTCTATGTACCTTCAACATGACGTGGAATAGACGCTGACACATCAGAGTTTTTCCATGTGGAAAGGAACAGGGAAGGAACGAGGGAGACCGCCTCAGACGGAGGGATTGAGTAAGAGAGAGAGAGAAGAGTGCGGGAGAAAATGAGAGAAGAATAGAGAGAGACAGGAAGAGAGATGTGGCTGGAGGACTAAATGAAGGGAGAGATAGACCAGAAGGAGAGAGATAGGGAGAGAATGAGATGAAGCCAGAGAGAGAGAGAGATGAATGTGAAGAACAAAGGGAGAGAAAGAGTGATGCGGAGTGCACCAAAGTCGTGAGGGACGAGAGCGAGGGAGACAGGATGAGAGATGTTGGGAAAGAGAGATGTGTACAAAGGAGGGACGGAGAGGAGTTTGAGTTGGATTTATATTTTACAAAAAGCCTCTCTCTCTTTCTCTCTCTTTCTCTCTCTCTCCTGAGTACTATGGAGGGAGTTTTCGGTTTCAATGTGAGGGGGGAAAGCTTTTGTTGCCGGGTAAGCTTCTGCTTCTCTCTCTCTCCTCCTGTCTCTTCGTCTCTCTCTTTCCTTCACTCTTTCCGATGCAAAGACGTTCTCCCAAGTCCTACGTGGGTTTTCCCTCCATACGCGAGATATTGCTGGCTCTGAGAAAGCCTCTTTTTTACCCTCTCCCTCCACCCTTTCCCAATTTGTGAGTGGAAGGGAAAACTTGCCAAAGTTGTTCGGAGGGAATTACTGCCATAGGGAAAGAGAGAGAGGGAAATCTCTCCTCTGGACCTCACTTTTTCCCCTGTAATAACAAGCCTCGCACTCTTCCCTCCCTCGCACTCTTCTCTCTCTCCCGTCTCCTATGTATAGTGTGAGGGAAGATGAGAGAAGTGTTTTTCCACGGGAAAATGAAGGGAGGAACTATATAAAAATGGGAAAATGGGAAGGAAAAGACAGGACACAAGGTGGTTGTGAAATTCTCCCTCGCTCTTTAGCTTGCATTATGGTTATCACATGGAAGACATGATAGAGAAATAGTTTTCCGCTTTTTCCTTTTTTTCTTCCTTTCATATATTACATACGTTTATGAAGCCCCCACGTCCTCCCTTCCTCTTCTCTGATTACTCCAACATGCACATGGTGGAAGGAAGGAAGGAATGTGAATTTGTATTTGTGCAGGTATGAAACATTGTTATAGCTCCGGACTCTCACGTTTTGCCTCTCTTTCCCCCAAAAAACAAATATACACGCAGTTGTATGATGAGAGTAGCAATTCGTACAAAAACGTTCTTCCATATACAGAGAATAAATTCCAAGAATTGTTTTTTTGGGGGTGAAAAAGCACCTGCTTTACCGGAGATGTACAATGGAAAAACTAATTTTTAAAAATATTTTCTCGTAGCCTTTTTGTTACTGCGAAGGAGGGAGAAAATTGGGGATGGCAAAACGTGACTTTTTTGAGGGAAGCTTTTTAAAGAAGAATTGACTGAAGATGTAGAAAGGGTGGGATTCATCAGACGGAGATTTTGGGGAGGAAGTAGTATTTATTGGCTACTTATACATATGGGCCAAAGTGGGGAATGTGTAGCCGGTGTGGTTTGGTGAACTTGAGAGGGTTACAGAGAAAAACCGGGTTTTTTTTGCCTGTTTTCTCCATGTCTATATATCTATGGGCTTCCCTTTCTTGAGAGAGGTTTTTTGCAAAAGGTATATTATATGCCATGCCTCTCCGAATGAAATGGAACTCTTGAACCTTGTGCGATGAATGTGAATTATCTCTCTCTCTCTCTTTCTCTTGCCGTATATGTACTTAAGTTGTTGATAGATGGGACCGGCTTTGGGGAGTACCCAATGTTTTGATGATTTTCCCACCCTTTTGTTTTTCAAATTCTCTCTCTCTCTCTCTCATTCTTTGTGTATGTACGATATATCCACAAATTTTGTCGTCACTGCACATATGTGAGGAGTTGACAATGTTATTTTTTTTCTCAGTGGTACTATGTACACTTTATAACTCTCCTTGGTATGTTTTGTCAATGTGTGGGTAAAATCATGTGCGGTGCACCGTACACGCCTTCCACGCTGCCAATTCCCTAATGATTCTTGAGTGTCCCGCCGTTTTCCTCTAATTGACAGGATGTAAGAAGTACTTGGTGGGAGAAAGGCGCGGAGGGACGGACAAGACGCAGAAATGCAAGGAAATAGGGGGGATGAACGAAATAGATTTATACACGAAAGGAAGGCAGAGAAATAAATTGAAATTGAGAAAGAGCAAGAAACGAAGGGAGAAATAGAGAGAGAGAGAGAGAGAGAGAGAGAGAAATTGGGGAAAGTTAAAGAGGAAAAGAGAGAAAGCAAGGCACAAATGGAGAAAAAGCAGGACGGGAAGAGAGAGAAACAAGATATAGAGAAAAGGCAAGAAAGAAGGAGGAAAAATTGGGCAGAAGAAGGAAGGGAGAAGGAAATGGAGATGGGAACACAGAGAGACAAATGCGTAAAGAGAGAAAGCAAGGACAAAAAGGGAGACATCAAAAGAACAAACGTATGCAGATAAAAACAGAGTAGAGGAAGGTGAGAGAAAAAGCTGAAAAAATAACGGGAAACAAAAGAAGAAACAGATGGAAAAAGAGAAAAAAAGAGTGAAGCAGCGAAAAACAGAGAAAGAGAAAAAAACAGGAAATAGAAACAGAAAGAAAATGTAAGAGAAAGGTAGGGAAAACATAGGAGCAAAAATGTGCTAGACTAGCAAATTAAGCAAATACTGCCATATTTAGAAAAAGGAAAGCAATCGAAATAAAGAATTTTGATAAAAAACACCATGATAAAAGCAAAATGAAAAAGAGAGTAAAAGAGGAGTGAGAGATAAAAAGAAGGGCAGATAAAAATGACTATATAGAGAAAAATAAAAGGCAAATTAGACATTTTCTCTCTTTCTCTCAATTTCCCCCAATCCATAAGTTGGTGTATAATGATGTATTTACGGTATTCCTAATCCAATTGCGTGTATAGTAAAAAAAACGCTGAGGGAAATAGTATTAACGTACAGCATACGAATAGATTACACTCATTTTTTCCCTTCTTTTATCCCCACAAAAAAAAAGTTTTTGCTCATGCAGTCTATGCGTTACACATATTATTATTGTACTTTGTCTTTTTTGGAGGGCTTGTGCCATGCCACTGTAATGGTGTTATATACCGGTGTACATTTCCCTTGATCCATCAGTCATTTTCAGAGAGTCTTTGAGAGTCCTTGTAGGATTTTTTGGTGCTGTGGCCGTGCATTCGGGAACAACATGCTCTTAAAATTACTGGCTTCTCACATGAGAGATTTCTCTCTTGCACTCTTTTTCCCTTTGATTTTTCCTCCCTTTCACTCTTTTCCCCTTTGATTTCCTCTCTCTCTCTCTCTTTCTCTCTTTCCGTCGCTTTTTAATCCCCGCTATTCCCTGCCCATAATAATGCCCTTGTATGATCCAGAGTGCAACTCACAACTTTATTATTGGGGTGGTTGTAAAGGATTTTTATACAATCAACTTTTTTTTACAATCTCTCCCATGATTTGAGAGGGAAGCTCATTTTTTTCTTTAAAGGAAAAATGCCGCCAACAATTTGTGTATGTGCTGCTCCCATACTTGATTGGCACTTGTTTGCCTTATTGTTGTATTCCTGTTTTTCCCCTTCTCATAATCATAACTTACAAGTCCCACCCTTCCTCTTTGGGGCGACTCACCCGGCTTTATGGGTAGTTTTTTGTTTTGCACAAATTCTCCTGGTATAAATCCGCATTTTCTTCACCCTCCCGCCTTTTAACCCGCTCACCTACCTCGTAGGAGGACCTTGGATTTTCCATTCGTCGTACTGTGAGATGGGACACACAGGGATGTTAATGTATAGGGTGCGTGTGGAGGGGCAAGGGTAAACTATAAAGGGGTATGCTGGGTGCTATTTGCAATTTCCTCATACAACCTATCTAATCTCTTCATCTAGTTTTCTCCTTGCTAAGTTCCATCATAAATGACTTTTTTTCTTTCTCTCTCTCTCTCTCTCTCTCTCTATTGCATTTCGTTCCATCACTCTGAAATGAAGGATTGGCCGGCACCTTGTACCTATTATATGAATGGAATCATCATCAGGAGGATTTCAGCAATAGACTTAATGCATTATGCAAAAGCTGGTGGATGTGCACGTCCTGTGCCCATTCAAAATGCATAAAGGTGAGAAAGAGAGGATTCGAGAGGAAAAGACGAAGAGAAAAAGATGATTAAAGGGAGAAACTGAGACAAAATAGAGAGAAAAAGATTGCAAAATAACGAGAGGGAGAATAAGAGTGCAAAAGCGAGAAAAAGAGAGAGAAAATAAGAGAGCAAAAGCGAGAAAAGAAGAGAAAAAAAATAGAGCAAGACAGAGAAAGAGAGAGAAAAAAGAAAGCAAAAGAGAGAACGAGAGAGAAAAAAGTGAGCAGCAGCTAAAGAAAGAGAGAGCAAAAGAGACAAAAAGAGAGAAAGAGAGCAAGAGAGAAAAAAGAGTGAGAGATAGAGATGATAAGAGACAACGAGAGAGTAAAAGAGAGAAAGAGGGAGAACAAAAGCGAAAGAAAGAGAGAGAGTAAAAGAGAGAAAGAGAGAAAGAGAGAAAGAGAGAAATATTAGAGAAAGAGAGCAAAAGAGAGAGCAAAATAGAGAGAGAAAATAAGAGAGATAGAGGGCAAAAGAGAGAAAGAGAGAGCAAATAAGAGAGACAATGAGCAAAAGAGAGAGAAAGAGGGCAAACGAGAAAGAAAGATTTAAGATGGAGAGCCGTCTTGGAAGGAAAAGTCCTGCATAATTGCATTTTGTTTGCCCTTTATATCCCCCGGCACATATGTAAATACCTATGTCCTATACAATAGTGTTTAAATATGAAAAAATCCCCGCTAAAATTTTCTTGGACCGTCAATCCTTTTTTCTATTCCTTCTTCTCCTTTTGACTTTAATATTCTTCATGATCTCCATCATCTCCGGCTCCATCGTAATCATTTCCAGTGAATTATTATTTTTTATGCCGTCTTTTCTTTTCCTTCCCATCTTTATGCCGGCTCTCTCTTCCTTACGTCGTACGGGCCTTCCATGGGGGAAGGAGGAATCTGTTGAATAGATCACTGAATGAGTTTTGAGAAGTGAAAGAAGAGAGAGAGATTAGAGAGAAAGACAGAAAGGGATAAAAAATAGTGAATAGCAAAATTGCATCTCACCTCCTTTCTTCGGGTGATGCGGAGTTTTTTTTTAAATACAAAAAGCAGCTTGTCTCCCTTCCATCTCTCAATTTCTCTGTCTGTGTCGCTCTTTCCCTGCAGGCTTGCTTTGTTGTCCATATGTATACAAAAAATTTATTTCAGTGGACTCTCTCTACAACAACCAGAAGGAAAGGACACAAATGATTGTTATAAGGAAAATAAAATATGTACATTATATATACGAAGGGATCAAAAATAAAGTTGTTACAGAGATTTTTGTAAGGCGAGCTGTTATAGAGACGGTCCACATTATCCCACTTTTGAATGCATTTATATATACGCGTATGCAAAAAAAGAACAAAGAGAAGTCTTTTTAAAGGGTTGAAGGAGATGGAGAAAATTTTGTGAAAGGATTTAATTTTTTTTATCTGTCTTATTTGCCAGTGTGTATCTAAGACATATGTATATGTGTATGAAAAAATCTTATTTTTTTCCTTTTTTTCCTCTACCCCTTTGAGTCCAATGAGTGCCTGTCTATAATAACTCGTTTCGCCAACGACTTGAGCTCCTTCATACTCAGCCACTTCAGTTGCCTCCAAGACTGAGAGAGGAGAGGAGATTTTTTTTTCTAAGGTAAAGATTTACTATACACAAAGTATGGCTGGACAGAATGGGAAGAAGTATTAAAAGAGAAAAAGTTGACCGCTTCCCTTTGGATTTGAAAAAATCGTTCTTAACTCGTTTCTTAAAGCCGTGTATAGTAGTCACGTAGCTAAAAAAGGTTCTTTTTCCTCCTCTCGTCGTTTAGCCCTCACATGTGTACATACTCAATGCTGAATTACGACCAGAGTCAGAGCCTGTATGATCTCCCAACAAGTTCTTTTGCCCATGAGAGATTCCTTCTGGTACTATCCATGTGTTATTGCCTAAGTCACATTCCTTGACGGTAGGTTTAGGCATCCTCAAGCAACTTTTGAGAGAGAGTTTTTGGTTTCTATCAAATTTTTTTCCCCTTCTCGTCTCTCTCTTCGTCTTTCTCTCTTCTTACTTCTTGCTTAATAACTTATGTACATCGAGACCCATATGTTCTTTTTGGTGGACTTTGCACACACAAGAGTGGAGAAGAGATGAATCTCCTTATGGTCTGTTGCCTTTTCCTCATCTTATTCCTCTAGCCTCATCTTCACCTTCTCCACTCGGGTACCTCTCATCCCTGTCCATGTGGTAAATGTATTATCCCCCTCCATATTTTTTCCTCCCTTCATGATGTGTATTGTCTACCCATGATTATGTGGAAGGTGGATATTTTCGAATCTGACTCTCCCTCCTTTTCTTATATATTCTTCTCCTTTCTCATCTTTCTCCTCTCTAACCCTCACTTGTTGTTTCGTATGTTGCACAATGTTTTTTTGGGGGATTCACCTGTGATGTCTGTCTTGTTTTTTGGGAAGTTCTCCTCCAGCATTTCTCTTTTCTACATCTTTCTTTATATGTCTGTACTTCATTTTCTCCTTTGCAATCTTCCCTCCAACTGTGATGATGACTTGGTAACAAACCATTCATTCTATCCTGGGATTCGATTCGTATGGAAAAAGGAGTCATACATGAAAATACAAGAGGGCAAGGATAGGGAAATGTAGAGTGGTAGAGAAAAAAGGCAAAGAAAGGAAAGATGCAGACAAGGGGGGAAATTTATATCAGAAATAGTGAGGGAAGACAAAGAGAGAAAGTGAGGAAAAAAGAAATAGAGTGAAGAAGTAGAAGGGAGACAAAAGTGAAAGATGGAGAGAAAACAATAGGAGAGAAAATAGAAAATTAGAAATAAATAAAGAAATTAGAAGAAACGCAGAAACAAAAACAAAGAGGACTCGGACAAGACGAGAGAAAGCGGCAGAAATAAAAGAGAAAATTAGAGATAAAGAGAGAAGAGAAAATTAGAGAAAACAAACAAAAACATATGCAAATTATAGAAAACGAACAAGAAAATAAGAAAAAATTAGAGATAATGAGAAAAGGGAAAATTAGAGAAAACAAACAAGAAAATATGAAAATTATAGAAAGAAAACCAAAGGAAAAGGAGAAAAAAGAAAAACAGATACAACGAGGGAAATATAAAAATGGCAGTAAAAGGAGAAAATAGAAGTTTAAAGAGACAGCAAAGGGAGAAGATTCTTAGTTGGCATCTCTAGTATATTTCCGAATTTAATTCGTGTCTCAATCCATGCCATATTTCGTATCTTCCTAGCTCCTTATTCAATACCGTCAAGTCTGCTCTGCATCCCACTCAATCTCATTTATACAAGAACATTATCCAAAGTGTTCCACGGAACTCCCCATCCTCGTCTCAATCCCCCCTTAATTAGTTACTCATCGCGCGGGAGGAAGGAGGAAGAGGAGGAGGATGAGGAGAGAGCCAAAGGAAAGAAAATCTATCGCCCCATATAATCTAGGTGACTATACTATATGGGTTGCATTTCCTGAATGGTCCGGGAGGGAGAGAAGGGAACTAATTGATTACTACTACATACAACTTCCACTATCATAGGATTTTGGTGTGTGAAAATGTGTGCGTTTACCGGGAAAATGAGAGAGAGAGAGAGAGAGAGAGAAAGGAGGAAAAAAAGAGATAAATCAGTGTGGTTGAGGCAAGTTGATAAAGTATGCTAAGCATGTACAGATCATGAAATTTTATAACTTGCGTGTGTGGCTTCCTCTCTCTCTCTACGTCTCTCTTGTACTCAGACTCTCCATGTGAGAGTGCATTATGCACACGGGCATTTTATGCAAACTTGACATTGATTTCTAGTTTCTTTCCCTTACTTCAAAAAAAAAGGTCTCGAGTGTCCCAGTATATATACATATACACCCTACTTGCCGGCTCCTTGTCGATAGTGACTCGGTTTTGATCTCACATTCTTCCTTTTTATAAGGGGATGTATAGTTGTAGGATGTGGTACAATTTTTTTTACAACTGGCCCGCGAGACAGTGAGATAGGGTGGGATGGGAGGAGAGGGGATGCGGCATCCAAGAAAGGACTGCAAAGAAACATAAGAAAGAGAGAGAGAGAGAAAGAGGGTGAAGGAGAGAGAGAAATAAAGAGAGAGAGAGAGAGAGAGAGAGAGAGATAAAGATAAAGAGAGAG
>JAQGBT010007163.1:0-11360 GCA_034698585.1 Disparrhopalites patrizii | reverse complement strand
GCGTCACTGCCTTTTTTTAGCGCCATTTTTTAAAAGTTTTTGGGGCTGAGAATGGTGAGGGCTAACTTGCCTCCCATAGACGAAATTTACAAATTGCGGTAAGGAATAAATCTTTACAAATAGCTTAAATAATCACATGAAACTTTCAGAAATCATGAATCTCCTTTTGTTTCACCGACATTGATTCTCTTTTCTTTTTTTACCTTCCAGTTGCATACAAACATGCACTAACACTTAGACTGGGGTTTTCATTGTGGGTGATTGTCGCCAGGAACTTGACGAAACGCGGAAATAAGCCGGTAATTGCTCCTTACGTGGAAGTAGAAATGCTGGGGGCGGCTTTCGATTGTCTTAAACAAAGGACCAGACAGAAGGGGTGAGAGAAAAAATATCGGTGAGTGACACAACAAGAGTTTGTTTAGAGTCACATACATATAGGTATGGGTGGAAACTGAGTCGGAAATGCACGGAATTTTGATATCGCTAAAAAATCTTTTCATAATTAGTGTGACGTTGTATAACAAAATAGGAATTAATTAGAAGTGAAGCGCCTCACGGGAATTCAGGAAGAAGTCATCGTATTTTTGTGACAAAATAGAGCAGCAGAAGAGCTCCAGAAAAACAAACCCAGGCAATTTTTATTTTCCGGTAAATTGCTACAAAACAAAAGAATATGTATGTATATGTGTCTACGCGTATTCGTATATATGTATACCTATAGGTGTACTCGTAATTGCATATCAGGTTAACGTAGGAATTAAGGAATTTACAAAAGCCTTTGCCTAAAACTACAGTTATTACACGTGGGAGCGAAAAAGGCAAGATCTAATCTGTATCCACCAGGATACAAGTTACAAAATGTATGTAGCTATGTACCTATGCTAGTTTCTTCCCAAACAAAGTTGCGCACTCCGACGATGGCTTGTGTTGGGGGAAAGAGAGATTGAAAAGGAATAAAATCAGAGGAGCGATCCCGAAGTTTCTCAGTTTCGTGTGGTACCTTGTCGGAGATAATAGAAGCAACTATTCCCCGACAGTATTTGTTCAACATAATCTCAATCATCACCGAAAAATTTCAGTAAGTTTCATCAGTTTTTTAAAAGAATATTTAGTAACAGGGACAGATATTTTTGTTCGAATCAGATCCGCCGACGCTTTAATATTTTCAGAATTTTTAATAAATATTTGGTATAGGCTTATGAACATCATTTTGCTCAAATTTTACGTAATGTGCAGATAGTTGGTATAATTTACGTGCAGATAATATTAAGTGGTCTTTGCACAATTTGTAAACAAATCCGTTATACCGTGATAGCAGTAAATTTTTTGCTTATTTCTTTCGTAAAACTTTTGTCCAGTTTGGAGCAACTTCGGAACATTTTAAATGTCATTATTAGCGTTGCCTTTGTCCGAAGCTTGCAGACAGGAAACAATGTAGGTGAGTAGGATGTTGTCACTTTTTTTTTGTGTTTTTGCTACGTTTTCCCGGAGAGGCACTCAAAGATTTAGTAGAATCGGATCTTTTAATCCTTGAGATCTCTTTCTCCTTCTTCTAGGCACACACACAAGAAACAACCCAACTCACGGTTCAGTAATCTCATCTAATACAGGAAGCAGACAGAGGACGAACAAGCTTTTATCATTTCCTTTCACGATGACGAACCTAAGAAGCGCTCTGATCGGACTTCTCTCCATCATCTGTTTCGCTCAAGATTGCCACAGCAAAACCTTTTACGTAAGTGATTTTGAAAAGAATTAGTCGGCGTGTGTAACTCTTAAGGAAGGATGGATTACTTTCCACCAAAAGCTTTCGTCCCACTTGCACATTTAATTTCGCGTGGGTGACAACGGGTAGCCGAAGTGAGAGAGGAAGTTTTTCCTGTAGTCTTTCTATATAGATTACCTTTCTCTGCTCTGCCCACCGTCTGTGTCGTGTTATTGATAGGGGAATTTCAACCCTTCGTTTTTTAAGTTCCAAAGGCTATCGTGGTTTCTTGGGTTTCCTACTTTGTTTCTTGATATGTATGATGCATTGTTTTCCCCGCAGATGGGTGACTATGACGAAAACCGTGTGGGAGAGATTTACCCAATCAGTAGTGGTTCCGGAGGTATAAAGTCATCTGGTGGGGAAACAGATCCGCCCAAGTCTGACGCTCCCGTTCTCCTCTCAGATCTGGTGAAAGTTCCTCGAGAAGAGCAAAGAATGCCATTGGGCCGCTGGTCAGCAGTTCCGGAAACGTTTCCATCGCCATTGGACTATCAGTCGCAGCAACATGGAATCTCTCGGGGGTTGGATGACATTGGGGCAAATCGATTTTTCCCGCTCGCACACTCCTTTGGTGTCTACGGCGACTACAATAATAATCACAAAAGAAGTCCGTTCCGACCGACGTCCAAACAATCCCGGTACTTTAACTTCAGGGGACGTGCTCCGTCTGAGGGCTACCGGAAGCGACAAAGTATACTGTACAGCCAGTGTTTCTTCAACCCCATTTCTTGCTTTTAGAGGATGAGATAAAAAAAAATCATAGACAACCCGATGTACCAAAATTTGAAGCAAGCTTAAGTAGCGTGTTAGACAAAAAAGACTACTTAAATTCACCATTCTTTTTCGGAATGTAGTCATTACAAACGTACATATGTATGCAGACGTTGTACCGCGTTAGCTTTAGAATTCAAATGTATATGTATGTATAGGCACAGCGCAGAGCGGAGGACGATGTGGAAGTAAAAACGAACATTTATCTGCATTTTACCATTTCTTCTATAATCAATTTGTGACATTTTGAAGTATTTGCAATCCCCTTAGACCTTTAGTACAAATGCATGACACGTAGGATTAAACATATCAAGATAAGCTTTGCAAACTACGGATATCACCATTTACACTAGTCCAAATTGGTCGGAGTATTACCTTCAAACAGAAGTCGCTTTAATAATATTAGTGCTGTTTAGTATAACATTGTTTTGTATTACCTACTGCATATGTCGGATGAAAGAGAGTAATAAAAACAATAGACTCCTTGCTTTGGTCAATACTTTCCATCATTTGTTTGAACTTGATTTCTGGTTTTTTTTTCTTCACTGGGACCGTCTGTCTTTGCCAATGTGGATTGCATTTTTTTCAGTTCATTTCCATTGAAGCAGAATTGTACACTCCAGACAATTGTGCCTGAAATCTCAATCCTTACATCACGTGTTTGCTTACAAACGTGAGCATCAACTTACGTGTAGCTACTGTTGTTTGTAATTGCTATACTATACTATAAATATATGTATGCGGGTTGGATTTGAGAAGCAGGAATTTTGGAAGCCATTGAGGAAACGGAGAAAAACCTGTCTTAACGCTTGCACATTGCCTTTTGAAACAATTGCCTTGAAAACGTCCATTTACACTACATTCCTTCAGTAAATTACTTTTAGAAACTTTCTACAAACTTCCTCGTAATAAGTAAAACTATTCCCCTGTTTCATTTCTGAAGGAAGACTTACTATACGGTTTTTTTTGTAAGAGAACAATTGCATTTTCTCCACTTTGTTTTCCTCCCAGAACAAAGCCGACCGTCGCCGATGGAGAAATGCTGTCCATAATTTTTGTGAATGAAACGAACAATGTTCGGCATTCATTGTAGGGCTTCACCCATATCACCTTTTACTATCACAGTTTCTTCGTACTGTATCTCCTCATTGTCCTCATCAGCTTGATGCCTTCAAGGTCACACGGTATTTCGTAGAATATTCTCCCAGCAAAAACTTTCCGTGACACAAAAGCAACAAAAAGAAGGACGTGATGAGAAAGTTGTTCCAGCAGCTTTTTCTCCTCAATTATGTTACGAATTACCTTAATAAAGCAGCTTCAGCTGTTTTTACCATTCCATTGATCAATGATTTACGGCCTGATAGGAGAAAGGATAACCTTGTCTAAAAAATATTTCTTCATAGTCTTCCAAATATTATTATTGGTTTTATTCATCTCATATCTTGTTTACACAAGAAGGACACAGGTACAGTCGACTCTCACTATAACAGTCCTCTCTATAAAAGCACTCTCACTATAACAGCAATCTGGGATCCCCCCGAGAGCTTTATCAAGTAAACGGCTCCTTTTATAAAAGCACTTGCTATAACAGCAGAGTTTTCCCTTCCCTGGACCACATTTCTCTCACTATAACAGCATTTTCTTTCTATAATAGCATTCAAATAAGATCAAATACCCCTTTAAAATTAACTTTTTCTCTATAACAGCACTTCAACTATAAAATATCGCAATTTGATTCTTTTTTCAACAAAAATTCTTCATTTTGGAAAAATTGCGTAAATATTGAAATCATCTATTAAATTATCAATACTTATATCTGAAATTGCTGTTAATTAATTATTATTATTATTTTGCTCAGTTTTCTATAACAGCATCTCACTATAACAGCAACAGCACAATTTCATGCTCAGATAAGGTGCTGTTATAGTGAGAGTCGACTGTATATTTTAATATAATAGAAACACTGTTTTGTCAATCTTGAAGATAAATAGAGATGCCTACAATTATCCTTATATTATTTTCTGTTTAGTTCAAATATAGCGACTAGTTAATTATACGGAGCGAAAAAAAAAATTCGCCTCATTTTATGTTTTTCAAGCAAAACAATTTAAGTCACGAAATTACCATATCGTTAAGTCATTATTTCAAAGTGTTGCGTAGTAACAATAAAAAGTTAGTAATCATACCGAAAAAGATTATGGAGAAAGCTCTTTGCTAAGTTCTTTGTTAAGCCCTCTTTCAAAGTAGGTCGAACTTTCTCGAGAAGGAACAAATTACGAGTCCGTCAAATAGAAAAGTCTCCAGTATTATGCTCTTATATGGGTATTCATGGGTTGTAGTTTGGAATTATTAATTTATCATGGAAAATCACGAAAACATAGCTCGATAGTATTAATGAATAACTTGAAATTTTTTAAGGATTAATTCCGTAATTACACCTTTCCAAATTCAATGCTTCAATCAGGCTTGAACAAATAATTTAAGGGGTTTTCCCTAACTAAGCCTTTCAAAAATTTTCAGTGCTAAGTGCATACGTATAAAACAAAGCAAAACACTTTAGCGTAGACAGTCTTGCGTTTTAAAAGATGCGCTTTGCCATTTAAAAATAAATATTGAAGTCTTCACCATGAGCGATCGAAAGTTGCTCTTTTAGTTGGAAAGCTTACGTACGCAATAGTAGTTAATACCGTACAAACATGTCAAGGGATGCTCCAGAAAATAAATAAAAAGCCTGGAATCAATCATTGTAGAACTGATCCTTCAAGGATTGCAATACCATAAATAATTATACGGTTCGATTAAAGCACGTGCAAGTAGCGTATGAACCCATTCAAGTATTTCTCAAACCAAAATCGCTTTTTAATGTAATATTGACTGAAATGGTAAAATTCAATAAATTCCTTACGCTTTCAAATTATTTAAAGTATGCCATCATGCTTTGGTATCTAACTCACAGGCGTATAATTAATATCTTATTAGAAAATGCGGTAATACGTGGTAAGGAACCAGACTAATACCAGCCTCATTCCCACAAATATCACATATATGTATGTATATATATTATGTATTGTTACTGGTAGAGGCAATCACACTAGGGCTTAATAAGCATGAAATCACTTGCTCGAGCCTTTGAAGTGAGCAAATCCGAACATTCCACGTGTTGAGAGCCATCCAAGTGGATAATGCATAATTTAATTAGAAGATGCAAGTATGTGTCCTAGTACAAGTCATGTTGGTGTGAAGGCGAGGATTCTCACGAAAAGCGATCATGTTCATTCACCAAAGAACACCTCAAAAGCCTATTGAAGTTCCCCGAATGGTGGGTGGGAGCTGATTGTGAGTAATAAGGTGATAAGCGTGGATCATTTATTTGCAGAAGAAGCCATGGGGGCAGTAGGGGGAAGAAAGCACTGGGGAGAAAACTGGTGAAAGTAAATGTGTAGGAGAAAGCGTGTGGGTGTGAGTCTCCTGCTTCTTCATTATGCACACACTTTCTCATTCAAATGCCACCGACTTGAAAAAGGTACCAGTCCAAATAAAATGTTTCATTCTTCGCAAGTACTCATTGTACAAAGGTGTTTCTCCAGTAGGATTTCCTAGGACTTAGAACATTTTAGAATTATTTTCACAGCACTTAATGGCATCTATTTTTAGAAACAATTGGGTGATTCTTCAACTTTCTTCTGCTTTCCAATAGCGTCTAACAGAGTCGACTAATTTCAGACTTATTCGAGTAACTTGGGACTTGGTCGAGTGACTTCGAACGCACTTGAGTAACGTCAGATATACCGTACGACCGGATGGCCGATGGGTCATAGAATTCAAGGCAATGACCAATAAAAGATCTATGGGTTTGATTGGCGGTAATATTTGTTTTAAAATAATGCGTTCATGTTACTTTTAAGTTTTTACAGGTATTTTACCTGTTTATCCAGTTTATTATCGTCTATGATGCTTTTGGTCTCGGTTTCTACACACTTAGCCAGTCCACAGTCTTGTCTTGTGTCTTGTTGATTGATGGTATAAATATTGGAAAATCTAAGAGGAAGTTTTAGTGTTTTATTTGTTTTCATAATTTTTTCGGTTAAATCACATTAACTTAAAGACGATTAATTGTAATTTACGCTAAATGTCTTCCTGTGCTGATCTACAAAAAGTGTGCTTTAAAAACAAGGTTTTACTTGTAATTTTGAACGGGCAAATCAGTTTCACCAGCAGCTTCGTTTTTGTGTTATCTTTGCAATTTATTACACGGAAACGTGTTAGACCAATATTTAACCAAAAATGAACTAAATGCTTAATTTTTTACCTGTGGATAGGGAACACCGAATCACTTACCTCTATGTGTCATTTTATTGTGTAATTGGCCATCTGTCAAGACACGACAGTCATCTTGATTAATGCCTATATAATTGCAGTTTTATATAGAATACACACTCATGTTTTGGGGTGACCAATGCATTTTCACCTGTCAATCATTTTATTTGTTCGAGCGTTTTATTGTTTGTTTATTATCACAGACAAGATTAGATAGCTAGGGCAGCTTGAGATCTGAGCATGCTTGAATTACTATCACAATTTATACTAGTGAACATTTACATTGTAATAAAGTTCTTCTGTCTAGTTTACTGTCGGTCGACTGAAATTTTCCCAGTCTTTCACAAACTGGGGAAGTTTGGCATAAAAGTCATGTACAGTGGTGTCTCTTCATAACAGCACCCCTTATAACGTCATGTTCTCTATAACGTCATGAAATTCGCAGGATCTTGTACATATAATACGTAATAATTGTGTTCTCTATAACAGCATTCCTTTTATAACAGCGAAATTTTGGGTTTCCTTCGATGGTGTTATAGAGAGACTCCACTGTAATAAAAAGTGAAAGTTAAGATTCAATCATTTCCCTATATGGGTTATGTTGTTATGTATATATAGTTATACATATATTACGTAGTTCGTAGAACCGAATTCCCTAACAAAAACGTGATTATACTGAAAATGCCTACACGATGTCGAATGTCTCGAGTGAAATATTTGGTGGTGGTCTTAACCCTAATAATTCTCCTCATAATTTGTCTGCACATCAACAGACGGGAAAAGATCGTGAGGAGGGATCGTACCGCGGATATTTTACTGGAGCTGGGCTCCAGAGACACGAAAGCGTTTGTTAAGCCGGCGGAAAATACAATCCTATTAGATGCTACAATCCGGGAAGTCTCCGGGAAAGCTTTGAGCATGTACCAGGAATTAGATACTCTCGTCCATGAAAAGCACCTATGCAAAACCGGGGAAAATGGATCCAGAGAAAAGTTGGTACAGTATTTAAAAGTGTTATGGGGAGTCATTAGTGAATTAAAAATTGTTTTTTACTCGATGACGTAATTGCAATTTTTCCCTTGACTTTGACGTGGATGTTTATGCATTTCCTCTAATCGTTTTGTCATGTTTTTCTGCAACGTGATTTTCTTCCTAAAATTTTGCGACGTAATTTTTTCACATTTAGTGATTCAAGACAGGAGACACCGTTCGCAGTCGTGGTCGTACTCTCTCAGTTCGGGTTTCGGGAGAATCGGCAGGCAATAAGGGACTCGTGGTATCAATGGGCCAAAGAATATAATCTGCTAGTCGTCTTTTTCCTCGGATTACTTCCAAATGGCCGAGCCAATGTAATGCAATAAAGCACTTTACTGATTACTTTAAACAATTCGGTTTAATTATAAAATTATTAACTCGGGTAACTTAAAAATTTAAACTTTAAAATTTTTTAAAGTTACCCGAGTAAGTCCGAAGTTACTCGAGTAAGTCTGGATACGTAATTAAAAATGGAGGAATGTTGGTTATTTTGATCACTGACCCAAGATGACGGAGGTTTTGGACGAGATACGTGATTACCATGACGTCGTCATCGACAACCACATCGAGAGTTACTATCTGTTAGCCATAAAAATGCTCCGAGTCCTCAAGTGGTATAATACTAGATTTCCGGATGGGAACATGGGTCCAAAATTTCTCGTCAAGACGGATCATGACGTCTTCATTCACATCCCTAACCTTGTGACGCGTCTGGGGGTCGGAGACATCCCCTACAACCCGGAATACATCGCTGGAGAATTACTTTATAGACGTCGCCCGGATCGGGGAGGATATGATTTGTGGACGACGCCAAAGGAACTTTGGGGAAAAAATATTTTCCCCATTCATGCTAGTGGGATGTGCTACGTAATAGCCGGTACCTTGGTCGTTGATTTGTATGAAGAAGCCCTGGAGGTAAGGCTCTTCCACATGGAAAATGTCTTCTTACTCGGGATGGTTGCAACCAAAAGGCTGGATATCCCGATTCAAGCTTTAGGGAAATTCCTGACGCAGGCGAATGAGGTTTGGGGTGAAGTGCGTGTCAACAAATACGTGGCAATTCACCCAGTGGATCCTTCCAAGATGACGAAGTACTATAACGATGCTATGAATGCTTAGAAAACCCAGTTGTGACCTTTGCTCCGTTGAGAAAAGAAAAAAGGGAAAATTTCTGTACCTGTTTACCCTATTTTTGTATCCGTACTTTGACGTGCATCTCGATACTATCGAACTGTTTTCCATGAAAAGTGTCATAATAAAACGTAAAACGCAGTTGTTTACGTCTGAAATGCAGAAAATATTAAATTTAGGAAGGGTTGGCTTTCCGGGCCCCCCGTGCGTCTCAGGAGTTTGGAGGTGCACCAACAGAAAATAGAAAGACGTCCGTGGTTTGTCCTCTGCCAAAGTATTACCGAACCACCAATTTGTTGGTTTTTGGAAATCGATATTACCGAGTCAGTTCAACAATACATTGTTGGGACAATGTACATATGTATGTCACGCATGGGTGATTGGGGCATAATCAGAGACACGGAAATTCCTGTTTTGAATACGAAGCCATGCCAGGTTCAGTGACTGTTGCTCAATGAGATGCGTGGGGAATCCATACGACGGCTGTGAAATGTGTCCAAATGATGTCATTCTTCAGATTAAACTTCCCTTTCTTTATATACGAATCAGGAAGAAAATCTTATTTTTATCCCTCTTCAGTATCCGGCTCACGTCCAGCTAATTAAAAGGCAATGCAAGGCTTTCCATGTCCATCCATCGGGGTTGGAAAATCAAATCTGATTGCATCATTACGGTCCTGATGTCAATTCTGCATTGTATTGAAAAGGACGAAAATGTGGATTTCAGCGAAGATCATAATCATAAGATTTGATCATCTTAGGATTCGACGTGCAGTTTCTGCAGTATGTATGTATGCATTTGTATTGCTTGAATGTATGACGTCTTATTACGAATGAGTAGTGGTGAGAGTGAAATCTCGTTGACGGGTGAAAGGACATTCGTTGGAGAATTGCTTCAACCTGTCATTTTCTCCTCTCTTACTTTCACCGCGTTCAAATGATTGGCACCATTCATCTCCCTGTCATCGTGGCATGTGAGGAATGTCTGTGACACATTTCGTTCCTATAACTGTGTGGGTGTCACATTCTGGAGAACGACACTTACTATGTATTGCAATGACCGAGTGAAGTGCGTATATATTTGGTCGTTTCAAAATGGGGAAATATTCATATTTTTGACACTAGACAGATTGGTGGGACGTGGTGGGTGATTGTGGTGAGTATTTGTACTGTACAATTTTTCCACAGTGACTTTCTGCTTCCGCCGTGGATGTGTTTGAAACAGAGGTAAAGATACGTCAAGAGCAGGGTACAAAGCGGGCATAAGGTACATACCATTTAGGTATGAAGAAATATGTTTGCTAGGAATATCCGCATTAATTTCCACATTCGTTTCAACAATGCGTTGGGAGCTGCACTTTGCAGGAGAAAGCCGGCGGATGTTTTAAAAGACTCAGTTGATGATGAGCAGAGGAGAACTCACAGATGAGTACTCACACACCGAAGCCAAGCACAAAAGAGATGGAGCATCCTCAGCAAACACGCGTGAGTTCTCCGGAATCGGAAGTGGGTGTCGAATGACGTCTCTGGAGGAGTCAAAGAAACACGTGCACCCACGAACAGGCGGAGAATCGGGAGAATACATTTTTACGCTTCAGGAATATAAAATGTTCCGGTTCATTGCAGAATCTGACAGGTGATGATACTATTTCCACATCAATGCGTCCATATCTTCCACCTTGAGCAAAACATGCCGAAAATGAATTTTTTGTTGAAAGGTATAGAAATCCCCGACTTTGATGCTCACACGGATTTCATGAAGATTTTGCAATGTTTTTACGTCCGATTGTGAGGAAGTTGAGTTGCGACTAAAGTATTTTTTCTTTCAAGTCAACTCCCGAAACTTCCTTTTGGGATTTAATACTTTTGGGATTCAAAATGCACGGTGAAAGAAGATGATGTAATCCCCCGCACCCAGCCATTGCCAGAACAAAGTTCCCGAATTCTAACTTCAAGTCTATAGTTGAATGAATTTGAGGTTTAAGTATACTATGTGTAAAGTCTTGAGGTCATTACATTTTCTACAGAAATGTGACCCAACGAAAACTGCAATCTGGAAAGGTACAAGATGTACTGCATACTGCAACTATTTTACTTGTGTGCTATACATATGATGCGGGATTTCGATGGTGGTTTGCTGTCTAATGAATTTATCCTTCGTACGGCGGGTGGAATTTCTCTCCAAGTTGCAAAACTAATTGATTCAAAGCGGTATCATCCACTTCAACTTAGCCACTTCAACTCCCAGCTTACGTGAGCCGTTATACAGTTAGCGGCAGAAGTGTTGGAACACCACTTGCGGCCAATACTTAACCCAATTTTTCTAGCTAAACATGCAC
>JAQGBT010007162.1:0-11363 GCA_034698585.1 Disparrhopalites patrizii | reverse complement strand
GACGGGGCTGGCTTGAATTCCCCCGAACTGGAAAAAACCATAACATATATTTTACGTGAATATGCATTGGTATTTATTAGTTATATTTATATCTCCATGTATGTATTAATGAATTTCCAATTTCCCCCATTTACATTGATTGAGTGAACCTTACCTGTGCCATGCTTCCTTGCTCATACAAAAAAATATGGTTCTTATCACCACAAATCATCTCTGCTCCTCTCGTAGTGCAGTGAACTAAATCTGGATGAGCATAAAAACAATGAAGGATAAAAATGTTAATGCAAACGTCTTTGGACATATGGTAGTAAAATGCAGAAATAACACATATTTATAGGTAATATCCTACTTGATAACAAATTTCCTTGTGAACCCGACGTAACGAAAAGTCCCGACTCTTTCCCCAGAATTTCAGCCATCCTGCATTCAAGCTCTACACAAAATATCAAGTCACAATCGTCTCATTATTTGTAACAATTTAAAAAAAATAGTTTTGGAAGTTTATTAGGAGGGAGGCTTGTTGAGTTCTAATCCGGTTTATGCTCATTTACCTGAAACGGTGGGATCTTCCTGAATAACGTCGTCTCCCACCTCGGCAGCCATCATACGTTCTCTCATGGCTTGACTGGGTCTTGTCACTGTGTCACTTCTCAAATCCACAAATGTGGACAGGTCTCCAGTGTCGGTCAACGGCGTGTACATGGTTCTCACAAATATTTCTGTCACAAAATTACACAAAACTAGTACAATTTTTCCTTTTCTCTGGGTCAAAATAATCCCGAGGAAAATTAAATCTATTCAAAAAATTTTGTATTTGAATCTGACTACGTTTGCAACTGATTCAGCTTCAAAGTAAGACTTCTCAGAAGGGTCTTAGAATGAACTGTCTAAAGACGTCACAATTAAAAATTGAAACCCTTTTATATCAGATTATTATTATGCAATACGAGCATTCAAAGACAGTGTACAATTTCTTCTGGCTCATCATCGTTAAATGAATACCCGAATTGTAATGCTTTGCTCCTAATTATCAAAAGGCACGCGATGGAGGTCATTTAAGGAGAAATAAAGCATCATGTGTCCAATTATCTCATGTATTACACAGATCCAATGTTTACGAATGAAAATACGAGCTTCGATTATCAGCGATGCGATTGATACACCTCTTCTCCAGGTCAAATGTGCCTGGACACTTGACGCATGCTGTATTATAACACATGTGAATACTTCTGTGTAAGTTTATTCATGTCATTTTTGTACAAGTTTCAGTTTACAAAATATTTTTTTATTTGGACATCTCAGCATCTCATGAATATTTCTTTACAAACAGATAGTTGTAGACCACAGAAAACGTTTCTTCATATTAATTTGATTCCATCAATCATGTCATACATGAAGTATGAATTCTCATTTTCCACACTTTCAGATAAAAGTTTAATAATAATTAGTGGGATAATAAATTTAAAAAAACGACATTTATTCTTTCAAATGTACTCGTAAATGATGTATTTCCTTTAGAAAGTCATTTTTAAACATCGGAGGTTTGGGAAAGCGAAAATGATCAAAAAATATTTTTGGTCCTCCAAAAAATGATAATACGACAAGTTGAAAAAAAAAAGTTTTATGATTATTTGACGTAGGCGAATGAATAAAGACAAAATAGGAGCAATAGGTGGTACATCCTCACAAGATGGAGAAAATAGCTGGGATCACCTAATTTAATTTTTCCCTCTACACCTTAACCGTTTCTTCTCGGACGAATGAAGGGAAAGCAAAAGATTCCAATGTCTATTACATTCCGAAGCGTTGGGCATTTACTCGTTTATTTCCCACCTTTGTACAGACAAGTCCCTCTTCACCTTAATTATGAATGCAAATTAAACCAGACTGGTACATTTCAATTACCTTTTTTTCTCTTCAGGATTCAATGGAAAAACCATCGCCCAAATGATGAGGAATAATTGTTTTCCCACCTTATGCATACACATAGACGGCTTTCGTACACAATTACTACAATGCACTCAACTCCCTTTGATGTGTCTTACGCATGTAATTCGCACCTCATCCCATTATTGTATGAATGTGAATTAGTATAAAAGCTTGGCCTGCACCTTCCCGTAAAAAAAAACATTTGCTGGACACAAGGTGTTGCTCTTGAATATGAAAAAAAAAGGAGTTTATAGTTGTCAAATGGTGGATCGGAAATGAAAGGTTATGCCAGGAGTGAGAAGGTGAAGATTGTTATTTATGGTATTAGTATGCAAATTAACTTGTCATGCTTACAAAGATAGATAAGAAACGCTCTAATTTATTGCTCTTGTTACGCGTACAACAATAAAAAAAAATATACAGAAGGTAAAATATGTTTATGAAGATGAACATGAGCATTGTGGGATTCAATCTCAACAGGAGAGAAAAGCTGCACAGAAGCACATTAATATTTTGAGAGTTCCCAGATGATAATAAGAAATAAGAGAAGAACTAGAGCGTCTCTACTTTCATTCAATCCGTGGCTATCACACACTGATAAATATCTTGCAAAAGATTACAATATTATTATGTAGAAAGAGAAACTCCTGGATTACTTGCTTTCATTTTAAAGAACTGGTTTTATGGAACACCTATACGTATGCATACATTTTAGCATAAAAGATCTTTGTGTAGTAAATACACAGCCTCCTTTCAACTACGGAGTATTACAGTAAAATAATCTCTGTATTCCTCCGTCTTCATTTCACTTATTCTTTTTTCCCCTGCATAATTACGTGCGCTGTTAGGCCATAAATTACCGATTTTTTGAGTTAGAAGCGTCCCCAGATTACTAATCAGTCTACAGCATCATTAGTTCATCCGAGATTTTGAAAGGAATTTTGAAGCAGATGCTAATTTCCCGTTGAAACGTACAGCGTTATTGTTTTTGGTTCTGATTGACAATTCCTGTCAAGCCGTCATTGGCTGTGTCTTTTAAAAACAAATTCCCCGTCAGGACCTTTCATAAGCCCCAAGATAATGTCAGTTTTGAGGGTCTCTAATGAATTTTTCATCAATGATACGGTGACTACCGCAAACCTTGAATATTATACCAATAACGCTTTTGTAGAATAAATGTTTTTAGCTATTTATACCCCTCAGTCTGATGCTGATCACATACATGGCAAGGTGCAATCACAAGCATGGAATTTGGGAAGAGAATTGTGAAGGAAGAACAAAAATGGAGAAAGTGTGGAAGTAATTTCCTCCAGATGACTTCGTGTTTTATGTACCAGAAATTCTTTCTAGATCAATAAAAAAGCGAAAATTTATTGTTTAATCAAAAGGATCTATTTGACTCTTCCCCAGCTACTTTTAGATGCTCTTAGGGGTGAATAGGTATACGACTTGGTTCACGGGACCAACATTTGGGGTCCTAGTAAGTGGTCCTTCCGCTTCTGGTTTCACACTGACCACTTGAAAGTCTGTCCAATCACCAAAATAAGTTTTGATGTCCTCCTCATCCACAGCTCGTGGTGGGCCGTCAAAGACATCCCTGTTGTATGATAAGGTCTCCAGTAAATATTGGAAGGTATGGTCTGCGGTGAAAATCAAAGGAAATTCCAGATAAATATTTGACAAATATTTAACTAGACTGACGCATACAAAAAAAAAACTGGAAATTTATCTGGACGATTCATATACATGATTTTCCCGTGCCAGCTGCTTCCTTATTCGTCCTAACTTGAAGACTCCGCTGCATCATCTGTTTGTAGGAAGGACGAAAATGGTACTCGAAAGCAATGAATGATCCTCGATCCCAGACACAATCAAATGGTCCAAAATCTTGGAAAGGACATGTAAAAATATCTCCACAATAGATACGAATACGCTCATCCTCACTGGAGTACACTGATTTTTTGGTGTCAAATTTGAGTCCCAAGGAATTTTCTGAGCTTAGCTCCTCTATTGCTTGGGGGACAGCTTCCACTCCAAAGATTTCGTGTCCTAATTCGTACAGGTATGGTATATCTAAGGTCTTCCCACAAAGGGGTATAAAGAATCGTTTTGGCTTTCCATCCTCCAACGTTTTTACGAAATTTTGAAGATTTATATTAATCTGGTCCCGATGCCACCCAATCCTGTTTTCAGCCCAACGATTTGCCCAGTAATTGACGGTTCCAGAGAAATCGAGTTCAACCACAGAGGATTTCTCGGATGCCATATGAAACCGTGAAAATAGAACTTGTCTTTTGTGGTATTGTCGTCCAAATAATATTATTTAGCTCAAGACGCTTTCAGGCTCAGGAACTATTTTTTTTTAAATTCTTGTTTGAAGAATTTCTGGCTAAATGTTTTCACAGACTAAGACAAGAAGACTAGCCCTAGGAATGTTTTTGCATAATTTCTCGACACGTTATATTTTTGAATAAAGCACTTGCAAAGTCCAAGACAAAAATATGTTAATGCTTCAACGTGTCAAATTATCAAACTGTCCTTTAGGATGCTCAAATGCAAACTAAATTCTTTTGTACTCCATATGCAGTACCTATTCTTCATCCATTAAAATTATGTTAGCTGCAGGGGCAGTCACGGATTGATAAAATTTGCAGGATCAGTGTGAAGAGATATCATCATAAGTGTTGGTTCAAGGACAGCTCACAATAAAATTGTTGACATTATTTACTTAATAATCTCCTCAGAAAAAGGATGGAATTCATTACTGGGATGATTTTTTTGCTGTAATAGCTCTCGTTATGCAGCTTATTTTTCAGTACTAGGATGTGTAGCATTGTATGGGAGAGCAAGGAGCGTTTCAGGAAATCACCTCTTATGTTATTACTGTCATCACCAATAAAAATTTCAGGGCCAATGAATTTTAATGTGAAATAACAATATATGCAACACTTGCTTTTCTTCTCACTAGCCCATACATTTAGTGTCCATTTAAACTTATCTTTATCGAGAGTCCTAAAAATTTCTGGACGAACTCTGCTACCCTGACACGTGCATGTGGTGCCTGGAAAATACATGGTTGAACAATTCGAGTTTCATTTAACCCTTTGTATTCATTTATACTCTACACTATCATATCGTAAGACATTAACTTTCGAATCATTTTTTTCCTTCAGCATCAACCCTTGTGCTTATTTCAATGGATAAAAAAAACAGGTTTTCCTGCAGTAAAAAAAGGTCATTAATACATTTATTTCGCTTAATTTCGCACTTTTTAATGCGAAAGATCAACAAGCTTATTGTTAGTTAAGTGGCTCAAAAAATACATGCAACGACGAACCACTTTACTGGAGCGATTCGTTGGATCAGAGGCAAAGGACCATCTCGTTAGTGAGCAAGTCTAATTTCAAGATTTTCGATGCGTCTGAGGGACAACGTAATGGATGTTGGAATTATTTAATTGGTAGATACAAGTAGATACAATGATGTACAGATTAGAAATTTCTGCTATACGTACAACACAAGTTAATGTAGGGACAATCAGTAGACCATTTGTTTTGGATCAGAATAACGCTAAATGCGGAAATTAACTCAAAAAGTTATTTTCTTTAATAGTGTTAGCGAAACTGCACACGGATGCGGATTGCGGATGCTTCATTGAATGAAATAGAGGGAATTCTTTGGCAAGTGAGCGTGAGGGTCATAAAGTGCATGGCCGAACACACTTGCCAATCTTTATAAAAGTTAATACACATAAATAGGCAACAATTTAAATATATAGTTTATAAATAGATACTCACATTAATAATTATCAGAGTATTTGTTATTATCGAATCTGACAATAGAAAGGCGCTGCCCAATCAAGATTCATCCTGAACTCGTGTAAATATCTTCTTCATTATGTGACAATGTTGAAGTTAGGAGGTTCCCGGATGAATTTTTTTGTCCGGCAGATGGTAAATATTCCTACCGGCAGCTCAAAGTAGAGGGAGAGTAATTGTAATTACGATGATCGATGACTATTGACTATCTACTCAGAAATGTTATGTTTGCGCTTGTATTTGGGGAAGGATTTAATGTACAAACAGTATTAAGTGTTTACCGAAAACCCTTGCACTGCTGCATGAAATTAATTATGATGATGAAAATTTTACATACCTTACTTTTACCAAATTTTACATGTACCGCATGAATAACACATAAGTATGGTACTTGAACAACCAAATTAATGTCCGCTAAAGTGAATTTTTGCCAAGAATATGCAAATACGCGAATGATGCAACATTTTGCTGTTTTTGCATCCCTGTCAATGAATATACTTTCCAATTTCAAATTGATTCCCAGGTCAAAGATTTCCTGGCGCTTGCCCTTTTTTCAATATCAGAGATTTCTTCGAGTGTTTCCATATTAAATGAGAAATTCCAACAAACTCATGACATGATGAGATGGACCTAAAAATGACAGCAACGCTCTCATAGCAATGAGCACCGCTGAATTAACTGCTGTTACTAAGCTGTATTTAGCTGCCAGATTGCAGCATTAATGGCATGCCAACGTGATCAAGCATAATGCCTAATGCTAGATGCCAAACCTAAGGTATTCCCAACGAAAAAAATGCTGACGAAGAGAAGAAAGAGACTTACTGCTAGTTAGAGCTGGCCTCACACAGGTTTTGACCAGGAGGGCTGCTGTGAAATCGGTACAAGCAAGAATAAATCTTGAGGGAACCATCGTCACCAAACTAACTCGATTATTCAAAAAAGTCTCATACGATAAATTCAACAAATGTATCCTAAAAAGCTCCGGTTGTGGAGTTGTGATAACATTTATCTGTTGTACAGATATCCATTCATATCATGTCCCAGCAGCATTCAGGCAAAGGAAAACTTATGCCGGCGACAATTCATAATACGTATACTGTTAGGGTATCTTATGCATAATGGAAGAAACCTTTTTAGTGTACATTTTGTCATAAAATAAACTCGAAAACTCGAGAATTCATGGTCCAAAGGGATAACATTTGAAAGCAAACAGATAATAATGATAATTCCGTAAAAACCGCAGATTCTTCTAGCATGTTATACAAGATGTATTATATTTTAATTGATAATGGATTTTAATATATTTATACATATTACGCAGACTTTACTGCTGCAACATGCCCAAAAATGAAACAGCTTGATAGTTCCCCATCTTTCTTCTCCATTCATTTTTCCACGTACATATCATGTGTGTATGTATTATATATATATATATTTCGATACGTACGAATGTCATTCCAGATCATACTAAAGGGCAAGAGATAGCCTTTCGTATTCTGGAAGAAAAAAAACGCCTTTATTTATTACATTTGACTCCCCCCTGCAGAGCCTGGCAAGTGAGGCAGCAAGACATTAATGGTTATCTATCGACGTTTGAAGAAGTTTTCTGGACCATATTCACACACCTCCTGTGGCTCATGAATTAAATTCAACATGCAGATCCTTTCCGATGGCTTAACTCCCAGCACGTCATTTGTAGGTCTTATGAGGGATCACACAAGCTTAAAAAGAACCAAGTGGTATGATACCTATAATGGGCACTGCTTACTAAAAAAACTGGAGAGTATATATGTATACATATTACATTCAAGAAAAACAACATTAAAACATACCGAAGAGGGGAGAGATGTTGGCAAAAAAATTCAAGATAAGATGCTTTTTAATCTGTCATCGTATTAAGAAGTTGAAATGGAAAAATTTCTCAATATGTACGTGAATTCCTTCCTTGCGTGAGAAATGGCATTGGAACCGGCCCTTTCCGTAGTGCCTAGTGACACCAGCTGAATTGTAGAAGGAAAGACATTTTTTTAATCAAAACCTTGTCCTTTTTCACTTCGGTTCCAGCTTGACAACCACACCGCAGTTTGCAATCTTTTGGGGGAGAATCTCAACTTGGACAAGTAAGTTCTGGTTAAAATTCTAAATAGCAAAAAATTAGTAACCCTTTCATACTCGTAATTATGGGAGAAATTTAGGGAGTTGCTGTGCATTTTAAAATGGTAGCTCTTTGATACCACGAAATAATAATCTGATCACCTATTTTATTTTTCTGCTATGTAGGTATTGAATAATACTACAAAATGCCGGCCCTTAAAATTAAAAGAGTGGAGGTCAAGGACATCCGATTTCCTACTTCCCTTGAGGCTCATGGCTCCGATGCCATGCACACAGACCCGGACTACTCTTGTGCTTATGTGATTTTGCACCTTGAAAATGACACCGTCCTCAAGGGTCATGGGCTCACCTTTACGCTCGGCAGGGGCACGGAAGTTGGTAAAGACTATTTGACTCTAAAAAAATGATTATTCCAAATATTATTAGCTTAAAAATAATTATGAATTATTATTAACGATGATCGTTCTCTGTAAAGTTGTACAAGCAGTCCGTTCTTTGGCTCGCCTCGTAGAGGGGGAAGACTGTCACGAGATTTGGAATAATTTTGCTGGATTTTGGCGAAAGCTTACCAGCGAAACACAGATGAGATGGGTTAGTGCAAATATTAAAGACTTGGTGGTTAGTTTACTCCAATTTTTTGTCATTGTGATTTAAGTAGAAAAGAATATTTAATTTCTGCTGCAGATTGGACCAGAGAAAGGAGTGATTCATCTGGCTGTCGCCGCCATTGTCAATGCTTTGTGGGATTTATGGGCAAGGTATGAAAACAAGCCCGTCTGGAAACTTCTTGTGGACTTGACCCCCGAAAAACTGGTGTCAACTATTGACTTCCGATACATGTATGTACCTGGTAATAATGATAATCCAATTGAGCAAGCCTGAATTTTGGAGAATAATATCATGGAGAAATTAGGCTTATAGCCCATATACTTGTGTATATACAAATATTATATTTATATATACATATGTTTTATTTTTTTATAGTACGGACGTTATCACACCGGCTGAGTGTATTTTAATGCTGAAAGAACATCGGGTGGAGGCGGAAAATGAGATGAAGTCCAAAGGATTCCCGGCTTATACTACTCAAGTGGGTAAGTATTTTGAAATATGAATTTGAATTTTGTGATCCGAAACCCTTTTTTTAATTTTTCCAGCTATAAATTCATCCGTTAGCTTACTTATGGGCTTTCTACGAATGGTTTTGCCACACCTATCCTTAATTTGCTTGATTGACATTAACTCCTTTTCAAAACAGGCTGGCTGGGCTACTCGGACGATCAAGTAAAGCACCTGTGCCAAGAGTTTTTAGATGACGGATTTTCAAGCTTTAAAGTCAAGGTTGGTCAAAATTTAGCTGACGACAAAAGGCGAATGAAGCTTGTACGGGATGCGATCGGGTCCGAAAATAATTTGGTATGTTTAGTAAAGCCCACTTTTGATATTGAATTTTAATCAACAACATCGTACCTTAATGGAGCCAGATTAAATCAGGCAATTGTGTCTGTTTAACTCAAATCGTGCTCACGGTTACAGATGATTGATGCCAATCAAAGGTGGGATGTGGAAGAAGCCATCAAATGGGTGACAGAACTAAAAGAGTACAAACCAATGTGGATAGAAGAACCCACGTCTCCCGACGATGTCCTGGGACATGCCACTATTGCCAAAGCAAGGATTTTCAAATTCTCTTATACATATACATTATAATTATTTAATACCATCAATATACCAAGAACAAAAATTTTTTCGTCCATCCAGGCTTTGAAGCCCTTGGGTATCGGTGTGGCAACTGGGGAAATGTGTCAAAATCGAGTCATTTTCAAGCAACTTCTGCAAGCAGAAGCCATCTCCTTCTGTCAGATCGATTCTTGCAGAATGGGTGGACTTAACGAAGTGCTGGCTGTTTACTTCATGGCGAAAAAGTTTGGAAGTACGACTGTTATATAGGGGAATTATCTGTTTCCTCTTTAAAACATTACAGATGTTAGATTATTTTTATTTACAAAACTTAGTTACAAATGATTACCATCCTTTTTGTAGTACCCGTTTGCCCCCATGCTGGAGGAGTGGGGCTCTGTGAGATGGTGCAACACCTTCAGATTTGGGACTACATCAGTTTGACCGGGGAAAAACATAACCGAATTGTGGAATGGGTGGATCACCTTCATGAGCACTTTGTTTCGCCTCCAAAAGTTCGTCGTGGTCACTATGTTGCTCCTAAAGTAAGGCTTTTAAAAATACATATCTTGCATTTTTTGATAATCTTATAAATACCAAAAATCTCCATTATTCTTGAGACTTACAACTAAAACTCCGGTTCACGATCGTTATACCAAATTCATTAAATTGTACTCTGTTCCAAATATTTTCTATACTGATACCTTGATTCTATAGGATCCAGGCTACAGCACGGAAATCAAAATCCGGTCCCTGGACACTTACGAATTCCCTAATGGAACCTACTGGGAGTCCGTCAAAGAGAAGCAGTAGAAATAACTGTAGATATTTTAGCAGACGGACGAATTGTTGACGCAATAAAACTTTTGCTTCCTGAACTATACCAGCTAGCTTTAAACAACTAGTGATTTCCTTAGGTCACCTATTTATTATTTAAATAATAATACTATTGTCTATTCGTGACAATAGTATTATTATTCTGCATGTGTTCTATCGTACACATATATACATTACATAGATCGACTGATACTCATGTACCTATATGCTTTGTCCTTAGGGCATTTTCATAATGATTACATTATCATTATTTTATAAAATTGCAAACCAGATTCTCATTAAATTACAAGGGCAATCCGGTAAAGAATAGATCCGAAAAGATTTGTGGACTCTCTACCTTTGAATTTTTATTAGATTATTGGAAAGAAGTTTCTCCTACACCTTCGTCGAGTAATATTCCCGCACAGGCTAGCGATGCAGATGGCGCCACAGTTGCCGTCATTTCCATTCACTATCTTTCATCAACTTAACTTTTATTCATGCTGATAATAACATAACCTCTTCTCTCATGCCTTTTGCACAAAAATATTTTTGCTGTTCAATATTTTTTTTTTTTACCATCTAATTTTATCTTACTACATTATCATGAATCATTACAGTTGTCAACTGGTGAACTACATACTTCATAAAATTATTTGATTGTAATCGTCGATCATCTGTTGATTCTATTGTCAAACTTATATTTTTGCCTTCAACTACAGAGTGTTTTCTAATTGTCGACGTCCTCATAAATTCTCTTGTCGATACTTGATTCCACTTTCTTGTGTCAGGAATTCCATGTAAATGCTGACATCTGCAAACTAAGGACGAACATGAAACTCCGAGCCACAAAGCAATCACGTAAGCATCAAGAATCAAAATATGAGAAGAATGAGTTTTAATGACTGTATTTATATGCTTTATTTATAAGTAACATGAGCATGTTTTTATTTTCCTATCATTTTTTTTTTGTATTCGAACATTCGAAGAAATATGTATAACATG
>JAQGBT010007161.1:0-11363 GCA_034698585.1 Disparrhopalites patrizii | reverse complement strand
AGTGCATTAGAATTGGAAAATAAATAAAACCTCTCTTGGGCACATTTTCAGAAAAATGAATTTGTTTCGAAACTATGTCACCTTTAGGCGCACTCACCCTACATATAAAGTTCCTCGTCCGTTCAAGTTTGATTTGCGAAAATCCATTTCCCTGTCAAGCTCAGTTTCAAATTTGAATATCGTACTAGATAAATATTGATTTTTTTTTAATTGTCGAAATTAATTGCAGCAACTGTTAACTCTCGTCAATCATTAACTCTCATTTATTTAAATTCCCGCGTTCTGATTCTTAATTTAGTTGTATACAGTTTATTTATTTCATTTAGTTTTTTTCTTCCCGAATCTCAAACTTTCTATTAGAAAATGTTAAAGTATAATGAATTATAACTTTTTGCGTATTTAATAATCCCAATTATAATTTGAAATCGCATTTAATTCGGAAAATAAATCGTTTTTCCAAATTCCTGGTGTACACGTTCAATTACGTCTGTAGTTGTGGAACGTGGAACTTCCGATTGTTTCAAATTAATTTTCCACTCAAGTTACGTCCTTACGAATCAGTTTCAAGTACGATTTCAAGGCATATCCTACTTAACCCCAGAAAATATATGTACTTTTTCCTTATCTTCCCGGACCAACTTTTGGCTTGATGTCATCCCATATTTACACAAGCCACACTTGCATGGCCAAATAAATCATCCCCATCTGTCCTTATGCAAGAGAATTAAGGCATTAAATATATTTGCTCACGGAGAAATTTGGAAGCGTGTCCCATTGTTCGTGCAAAGTTAGATGCGATAATTCCCACGCAGCTCTGCAGTTTATTGCACAGCTCCCATTTTTTACTTTGCCTTGAACTTGTGTGATACTACAAAAATTTTCTTTTCATATTCCTTTTATATACCCAATGTATTTTCCAAGCCACAACTTCAATTTAGTTAAGCTCCTTTGGGTCCTGTGCATATTCTGTATTTTCATGTTGTGGCTTAATTACGATGGACGCTACGAACAATCTACTTGGTCCTTCCGAATGCTGACATTAAACAGCGAGAATAATGCCCGGAAGCGTCCGACGGCTCTTAAGCTGCTTAATTTAGAGAATCCTAGAGCGTTTGCTCGGAGATTACGGTACTTTATTAAGATACTAAGCCTTTATACATACATTTTTGTCCAACTTAGTAGAATTAAAGTGTGCCGTGAACAGAAGAGTTTTTTTTCTTGTGTTTTAGACCATCTAAAATAATTTCGTATCCGGTGAATCTAGAGAATGCCAAGGCATTTGTTCAAAAACTAAGGTGGGACTTGGCAAGTTTTTATATATATATACGTATAATTAAATATATGCATATTATACAGTGGAGTCTCCCTATAGCAACACTGAAGGGAAGGGAAAAAATATCGTTATTTGGAAATGTTGTTACATAGAACATAAATTATGCACCTTACGTGTGCGAAGGGCAGACGAAATAATGTTGTTATAGAGAAATTCTATTATAAAGAGACTTGTTTTAAAGAGACTACACTGTATATATTTAATGTGAATTTAGAAACTATTAGATAATTTAGCACATGATACATATACGGTGAAATCTCCCTATAACTAGTCTCTTTATAACTATACATTATTTTGTCAGCTCTTCGTACATTTAAGGTGCATATTTAATGTTCTATATAACAACATTTCTTTGTAACATTATTTTTTGCCTTTCATGTCAGAGTTGTTATATGGAGACTCCACGGTATGTACAGTGGAGTCTCTATATAACAACTCTGAGGGGAAGAGAAAAAAATATTGTTATAGGGAAATGTTGTTATATATAACATCAAATATGTACCTTGCATGTACAAGGGGCTGGAAACAAAATGTTGTTATATAGAAAAGTTGTTATAAAGATACTTATTATAGAGAGACTACACTGTATTATTTTTGAGCTAGTTTGGCACTCAATTTCGTAGAAAAACGCAGGAAATGATAATTCACGAAAACAATTTGTAACATCCAGATCGAAGGGCTCCCCGCCAAAGCTAAAGCGAATTAACACCTTGCACCAAAACGTAAAATTTGCCCCAATCTCCACCAAGGCCTGCCATACGGAGCAAGACGTGGTGATAATTATAAAAACCAGCATCAGCACCCGGGAGGATAGGATGAGCTTAAGAAAAAATTGGCTCAACCCCAACTACCTCTCAAAATTCGGGGACATCCGAATAAAATACGCCTTCGTGATTGGCAACCTCCCAACAGAGAATTTCCATCGCACGACCCAATTGTGGGAGGAAGTCCAGGAATTCGGGGATTTTATCGTCGCGGATTTCACGGATAGTTATTTGAACCTGACCCTAAAGACCCTGATTGGGTTCCGTTGGGCCCTGGAATTCTGCCCTCAATTCCAGTACTACGTGGGCATGGATGATGACATGCTGGTGAACATTAAGAATGTCCTGGAGTTCCTTCGGGATCCCTCTTCCTACCCCAATCGGATGGAGCGGGAGCTCCTTCCCATCGGGGAGGCACTCATACCGTCAAGTCATGATTTCTACGCGGGGTTAACCTACATTAATACTGAGCCCGTTCGTAAGTACGATGCATCACTATAAAATGGACTAAATTTGGCAGCCTTGTACGAAATTTTTCATCTAAATTGAATACGACTGTATGTAAACAGGTGACCGGGAGAGTAAATATTTCTTGTCCAAAAAGGATTTCCCCCACCAGTACTTTCCGCCCTACGTCGGTGGAGGCTTCCGGATTTGGTCCAGGGAAAGTGTCCAGAAGATCTACCTTCTAGCCCCATACGTCCGCCACCTGGCCATGGAGGACGTCTTCGTGGGGATTGTTGCCAATAAACTTCAGATCCCCCTTTTTGACATAAGTGACCTCGTCATATCTGAGGTGGAAATTGAAGAGGTCGAGGACAATGATTCCTACCTTTCTACATCCCTCGCCGTCCACGGGATATTCCCATTGAAATTACGCAATAATCTATGGCGGCAGGCTAACGAGTAAATTTATCTCAACAAAATGCCCTAAATTTGAATGAACATCCTCCGACCGCGTTTTTAATTACGCCGTATATTTGCGACCGTAATGTGCATTTAGAAATTATGTATTGTCCAAAAATTTTAGCTGTAGCTTAGTTTCTTAAAAGACATTATTATGATCATTTAAAGAAATTATTTATCAATAAAATATGCATCGTTTTATGTTCTATTTTCGGCACGCTAAAATTTCTAGTTTTGTGTGATGTAATGTGCAAATTTTGAATAGTCTATTTTTACTATGCTCACGAAATGTACTATTCCGATATGCAATTATACAACATTAATTGAATGATGTACCATTTGTAATTATACGATATGTACATATACCATTTGTAACGGACAAATTTGGTGCTAATTGCTAGTTTAGCAAGGAATAAAGATAAGGAGACGCACCTGAGCCAACGGGAGCATCAATATACAACATGGAATGAGTTTTTGTCCAGGAAAAAGGTCTTTCCTGGAGCTCTCCTTCTTCATCCAGCATGAAAGGTCCATTTTCCAAAAATATTCCCTTCAACGACGTGTGACCAGGCATTTCATTGATCCATAAGATGACTGGAGCAACCTCTGGATATTCCTATATGTATGCCAAAATAAATAATTTGTTACGTTTTGTTAACTTTTGTGAAACATTTGTTAAATAATGTGAAACATATGTAAAATTTTGATAGGAAGTTAAAGTTAAAAATTAAAATATTGCTTAACAAAAAGACAAATTTTAATCAGGATTGTTTCAGAAGCAATAACTTATTATCATGCAAATCATAAAATATAAGTTTACCTGCGAAGGAAAAAACCAGAAGAAGAGATTAGAATTGTATTTCTCGTCGACGGTGAGATAGCCACTGTAGCTCTTGATGGGCGTCTTGATATTGGCATGAAGAATATTCATGTTGTCCTCAGCCTCCGCCCGGGCCTTTTTCAAATCTCCCGCCTTAATCATGGGCGTAAGAAAGAGTTCACCGCCCGAATCGCCATTTCCACATTGTTTCCCATCCGGGTGAAATAAATGATGAATAATCACCAACGTCGTCACGGCCCCCATGGCGCCTCCCACTAGTTGGATCTTCATTGTAAATTATGTTATATTCTCTATTTCTCCAATATTCTTAAAAAAAAGGACCGCCAAATTTTTAATCCTGAATCAATATAATATTAGCCCAAAGCGTTGGTGAGCGCCAAAGAAGTCGAAAATTTGAAGCTTAATAAGCCATTTGGCGATGGGAGAACCAGCAGATGCTACCTCCGAATTATTAATGAAATAACTGAAAAATTAGCTTTTACGTGCATCCGGTATTTATATAAAGTCGGAATGCTTCCAAACCTGAACAAATAAATGTTTAATTTGCAAACTTTTCTTCATTTAGCTCCATCTAAGAAGCTTCAATGCATCTCGATGACATTGCCTGTCCATTAGCGGAAGCTCTGCCCACAGGAAATGAAATGTTACAAAGGGGAAATGGCAGGAAGACAAATAATTACACATGAAGGCATCAACCCGAAAAATATATACAATCCACGCACACAGAGCGTATCATGGTGCAATCTAAATTGCACAAATGCCCGCAAAATTTTACAATCTTCAAAAATTTGCACTCCAAATAAGGAGCATTATCTCATTAAAAGGAGCAAAGGGAAAACCGAGTACATCCAATACAAGACAAGTTTAATTGCTTCCGACATCTTCCAGGTAACCTGTTTCACCGTGCTTCAAAGACTTGCGTTGGCAATGAACGGATAAAACTTGCCTGACAACAAATTCCGGCGTCCAGCTACTGACCCCCATGAGAAATTTTTGTTCGCCTCGTCTCCCAACCTGTATATACACCGCTTTAGGTAATACTCCTTAATTTTTTACAACCGTACTTAATTACATGGGAAGAACACACACCAGTTTTAGAATTGAAGCTGTACACATAAGCGGAGTAATTAATGAAGCATACAAATTTGTGCGCGTCCTGCTAAAGTTGTATGTACATAGTGTGTACGTATATATCGGAAAAATTTAACGCTCATTAGCTTTCTATGCCTTCACTGCCAAAAAAAGCTAGGTCATGCACTTTGTAATGCAATGTGTGACCCTTTGGCTGCAATGACCCTTTGGCTGTTTACACCAAGGAGTTTTATATAGTCTCTGCAGTAATTATTGCTGTGATGATAAGAGCCAAACACGAGTTATAAGGTTATTGATTGTGTACTGAAATTTATTTATATACAAGAGATGTGGATAGTACGCAACAATTGAGCTACACCTGCATCAGTACGTATGTAACTTGTTGTATTGCAAAATAATACAACAAAAAAATGTTTTGTTGCTATTAAAGAGAAAAATTCAATTAATTTGTGGGGAACTAAATACCTAAATTATTATTTTTTTAAAATGTTTTTCAGAAACAAAATGTTATCACGAATTTTTCTGTAAATATTTCAAACTTTGTGCTTTCAGATATTTAAATTACTTTTTTTTAATTTTCATTATTTTAGTTAGCATAATATTGATCTAAATTTTTAAAACTTTGACGAATTTTACACATTTTGAAAAAGTTCAAAAATGCTCAATTTTTTTGACATGTAGCTTTTAGAAATAACGCTGCCATGCAATTGGATGTCCATTTTAAATATTGTTTCAAAAACCTAATTTTTGAGTTTGCTAATCAAAATTTTCGAAAAAATAAAGCTTAGTGTGAGTCCCTATTAATTTACACAAATTTAACTATATGCTGCATATTACTATATCTGTATACATAAGCAAATTAAATGCAAAAATTAGTCTATGGAAATAACTGTCAAAAATGGCTTATGACAATACAGTGGACCCTCTCTATAACAACTCTCCTATAGGAACACTCCTATAGGAACTTTACTTTTCAGCCCTTACTACATGTAGTGTACATATTAAATGTTCTATAACAATTTTTCTATATTACAACCATTTTTGTCCTTCCCTTCAGGGTTGTTATAGCGAGAGTCCACTGTACATTTTTTGACATAATTTAACTCGTCAGGATCAGCAAGAATAAGTACAAATTTGAAATTTAAATTTCAACTAATTTAATTTTTCGTAATCACATGCAATCATAATAAATTTCCTCATGGTGCAAAGTATGATTGAAAGTTATTTTTAGTCCTTATAAAAACCAATAATTATCGTATTTTGATTTTTCTATTTGATCTGGGAATCATCTTGACCTTTCCTCTCTGAGTTTTGGTTCGATCTAATCCCGAAATACCTTTTGAGACTTGCGTCACAGAAGAAATTTTCCTCATTAGCATTTCCGTCAAAACCCAAGCAATCTTGCATGCCAGCAAGGCAAGAAGGATAATTATTGTGAAGAGAAACGCCCAAACGTCCAACAATCTCCGCTCCCACCACGTCTGGTGTATTCCCAAAGGCTTTAGGTGGCTCGTATCATTATGCCGGAGGACGTACTCCGTCCAATAAACGGCCGTATCCACGGGGGACATTGGACGGTCTCGGAATCTCTTGGACACGGCCTTCATCTTGTCCCGTAATCTGTACCAGTACAAAAACAATTTATTAAGCATCCCAAATTTTTTAGTGCAATCTCAAATATCCCCTGAATGGCTGCTCTATTGTAATATTTTTACGCGGCGTTCTCCAAAATTTGAACGACGGCGTCTCGAAATCTCTCTGTCGTCAGTTCCGAAAGTTCTAGATGTATCCCAATTCCGTGATGACGGACCCTCATGGCATTGTAAGGCTGGTCGTACACAATGGGCATTATTATCATGGGCACGGCATGGAAAATTGCCTGCTGGGTACTCATATGTCCGCCGTGACTAATGAAACCCTTGATTTTGGGATGGGCTACAATGTATTAGAAATTATGGGGAAATAACAAATGATTCTTCAACAAAGATAATTAAAGTGTGTATTAAATATATGGGGGAAATTTTATATTTTTGTACAGACTGCAAAGTCTTACCGAGTAAATCTTGTTGTGGAAACCACGAGGCTGTGAAGACGTTGGAAGGAAGATCTGCTGGAGGATCGGTATCCCAGCGCCAGAGAAATCTAGTGTTCATTCCTCGGACGGCGTCGAAGAGCATTCGTATAAAGTGTGGAGGCACTTTCGACATTTTTACCATGGATCCAAAGCTCACGAAAATGAAGCCTGCGTCCCCGGCTCCTTCAATAAAATCTGACAAATCCTAAATGCACAAGGAACATTTCTATCTCGATTAAAATTTCATTGTTAAAAATTTTTTCATGTAATAAACCGTCAAATTTGTTAGAACTATGTTTGATTTTGAAATCTACATCCTTTATCCTCCAGATTATAAAATCACTAAAACTACAAAACTGTGCACATTACAACTAATTTAGAGTTTAAATTTATCATTAAAATTCCAAGTATAGGTATATCATTCAAGTTACAAATGCAGCATTCAGCGAACAAATTTTTAATTTGAATTGCAATTAAGATTGCCATCTAAATTCAAATGTTATCATTAAAATTCCAAATCCATTTTAGGTGCAAATTTAAAAATCATATTTCAAAGTCATTTCAGTTACAAAATTACAAATTTACCATTCAAAGTCCACATTTTTCGTTTAAGATACATATTTGTCATTCAAATTCCAAATTTGTCATTTAGGGTAAATTTACCATCCAAATTTGTATCATACATCCAGAAAATCTTTAATTTGACGTACAATAAAGTTGCCATCTAAATTACAAATTTATCATCTGACTTCCTCATTAGCATCATTAAAGTTACAAATTACAAATTTTGCAGCCAAATTGCAAACTATGTATAGCCACTAAAATTGCACATACAAATACCATATTTAGCAAATAATTATAAATGTTCTATACCTGAATTAAAATATTTTTAACCAAATCACAATGCTTATACTATTTAAATCATGTTCGAATCGGTCCAACATCATTTCTGGTTATAAATTAGTCTACCAGCGCACAAATTGCAAATCTAGATTACTTAATTTTTTTCCAAAGTGCAAATTTTTTATGCAGATAGAAAAATGTGTACGACGATAACAAATTTTCAGTTCTTCGAAATGCCTTATTGACATGCAAATTTATCAGGCCATTCAATTTATAACTTTCCCATCTAAAGTACAAATTCTTCCCCCGAATGATCAAATTCCTATCCGAATGCGAATATTTCTCCAAATTATGTAATGCCTTAAGTCTAAACTTCTAGCATGACGATCATTAGCTTACCTTCGGCAGTGCTTGATGCTCGTCCGTGCAATGCATCCCCCCAACGGGAATCATCATGGGCGGAAGTGACCTCGCAAAATCTGCGGAGAAATGTTGATTCATAAAGAACAAGTCCGTGTGATAGCGCTCCATGTGTTCCAGGCTAGGAATGGTTGGATCCCCATAAAAATCCTGGATAATCCTGTCCACCGTCGGAAACACAGCCCAACGGTCGTAGAAGTGATTGAAGAGCAAATTAAGCACGTTGTACAATTTATCATAGAATGTCATTTGATCCGTGAATATGTTCGTAATTGCAAATCGTCGGAGCCAGGAGCTCTCTGCCGGAAGTCCCCAGACGTCCTCCTCGGACGTAAAAAAGGATGTGGCAGACATCACAATGACCTTCGCCTTCATCTTATGGGCAATGGCATAACCACACTTATTGGAATGGTGGGTCATGACAATTACATCAAACGGATTGCTCTCCAACCACGATTTCATCTCCGGACTCCCAAAGAGGGCGCCGCAGGCCACATGCGTAAAATCCAAGATGGCGGGGCCCGTCATGAAATTGGCGTGCTTGTCTAGGAGCCGATCAGGGAAGCCTTGGTCCCCGAAGCCCGTCAGGGATTCTTTGTATACTTGCATCACTTTCTCCGGCACAAATTCGTGGATTTTTGGATTGGGCTTATTGGCCTTGACTGGACATATGAAGGTGACATTATGGCCCCTTTCCACCAATTTGTGAGCCAAAGGCTCCACTGCCGTTCTGTGGCTGAACGTGGCAAAGGCGTAGAGGAAGAGGATGTTGGCGGGCGCAACAATCTGGATTGTTGAGGCCGTCAACAGTAGGAAAAGACACAAAATGTGCTCCTTCATTCCCAAATTTGTCCGTGTTTGTAAAAATTTTTATTTTAAAAAATTATTTTATTTTCTCTTATTTTTATTTATTTTATTTATTTATTTTTATATTATTTATTTATTGGTGTTTTTATGAAAAAATATACTTTGCAAGCTCTCTAATTATTTTTTTGTTATTATTTCTGGACAAACTATGGAAAATAACCGGTCTTTCGCTTTCCTTGGTCAATCCTCCCAGCAAATCTGTGAAAGTAATAATACAAATGGGAACAATGTGCCTGTAATAATAATTGGTTATGTCCTTTACAATTTTATATAGTCTAATCATAACAACGTTTATCAAATACTTGAGCTTTTATCAGAGAAAAAAGGTTTAATCTGGCCACGTTTATCAGAATTAATTGCTCAATTTCTTCACATTCTACTCGTACAGTGGAGTCTCTCTATAACAACACTGAAGGGAAAAGGAAAACATATTGTTACAGGGAAATGTTGTTATTTGGAACAATAAATATTTACATGCAGGAATAGCGAAAACAATAATGTTGTTATATAGAAATGTTGTTATAAAGGGATTTGCTACAGAGAGATTCCACTGTATTGGTTTTTAATGTATTTGTGTGTATGTATATATTCACTGCATGTTTTAGCATGTTCTTGTCACTGAGAAGATGAGATCCAATGCGTCTGTATACGAACCATACAAAAGATAAACGCAGGTCTTGACTGATAAATCACCGCCCATTCAACGTATGAGAAACATTCGTTGAAGCATGGAAATCTATATCTATATTTACAGAAATGTATACACAAAAGAACGAAATCCACTATAAAATCGGAGCAAGTACATAGTATAAATTTGTCCAGCCGCGTACTAGAAATATTAATGCTTATCTATATGCAAAGGTTCTTGAGGTTCTTCTGGCCCTTGCCTGAGACAAGTCCCTTCCCGGAATTCCTCCAACTGAAATTGGTCATAGTAAAACCGTCCTTCTTCACAACTGAGTAGTTCAAAAAATTTCTGGCCCGCGTCGATCGGGAAAAAACTGAGGTCTTTCGAGAATGTTTTGCCCCCAAACACAAACCCCGAAGGCTTATCGGAGCTTTCGGTCAAATACGAACTTTCGAAATCAATTTCCGCGGCCTCATCCATCCCATTTGGAAATTCCAGGCCTTTAATGGAGCAATTAAAGAGGAGGATGGACGTGGAGCGAAATCGCTCCCGCAAAAATTTCTCACTATTTTCCGGAAATGTCACAGGGCAACGTCCAAGAACTAGTTTATTCAGTTTCAGGTTTTGCTCCAGGACCTCCACGAGATCCACTTTGATGTCCGAGTCCGCCAAATCCCCGATGAACGTCCGTAGATGGGTCATTTCTCGGAGGAGGGAGCTTAACCTAGTTTTGACCCCAAATAACATATTCCAAAAGCCTTTCTCCACGATGATAGTACACTGATTTATATTTATGGTCTGAACACCCGGGAAATGTCGTAATTTCGCCCATTTAAGCTTTTGTTGGAAGCAAGAGAAATTTCTTAGCGTTGTCGGTCGGCTGCGAAGACCACGAAGCCAATGATGTGCCTTCGTGACTTCCGGAAAGCGTCCCAGTCTTAACATTCCTGTGGCGTCAAATTTTATCACCAACTCCCCCGCCATATAAATTTCTACCGTTGACAGCGTAGAAAATCCGAAGGTGTGTTTACGCAAGAAATACAGGATAGTTTGTAGCGCTTCTGGGTCGTCCGGATTGCTCATGGAAATTTCCAGGGCCTCCAAATTTGGCAGAACCAACGGGTTGGTAGGCGGATAGAAAGGAGGGAGGATGTTCACATTCTTGCAAGCAATCCGCCTTACTGAGGACATCTTCTGGAGACTGGAAAAAAATTCGTCCACCGGGAAGGAGCAGTTCTCTTTCACAAATGTGTCATTAGCACTTATCAGATCACCCGAAATTTGGGACCGGTAGCCGTTTGCGGGCAGAAAGGCTTTCCGATCAATATTTCTCTCTTTAAAAAACTGTTTTAGCCACGTCTTCGTTCTTCCGATGAGATGGACGTTCCTGGAAATGTACCAGGCTAGCAGAAGCTCCTCTGTGGCACTTTTCTTGAATACGCTGTCGTACGCTGCATGGAGCTGATCTTCCGCAAACAGTTTCTAAATCCGTTGGGAAATTTTGAATTTTAATTATACAGATATATTTTAATAATAAAGATATATTTTAATTATAAAGATATATTTTAATAATAAAGATATATTTTAATTATAAA